>CAUYON010120347.1:0-43717 GCA_963573935.1 Arctocebus calabarensis
CTCCAGCTTCTGGGCTTAGGTGATTCTCTTGCCTCAGCCTCCCAAGTAGCTAGGACTACAGGGGCCCGCCACAACACCTGGCTATTTTTTGATGCAATTTGACCAGGGCCAGTTTTGAACCTGCTACCCTCGGTATATGGGGCCGGCGCCCTACTGGCTGAGCCACAGGCGCCGCCCTACTTTTTCTATTTTTAGTAGAGATTGGGTTATCGCTCTTGCTCAGCCTGGTCTCAATTCCAGACCTCAAGTGATCTCCCACCTTGGCCTTCCAGAGTTCCAGGATTACAGACATGAGCCATGCAGCCAGAACCAGGTTTTGCTTTCTGGACTCTCAATTCTATTCCATTGAACTATAACACTACTTCATCATTTTCCTAACTTCTGTTTAGAAATCCTTGTCTCCCCTCTCTACCTGGCAAACTCCTAGTTCATGATTCTTCTCAAATGTCATCATCAAGACCCTTGCTCTCAGTTTACATGCATTTGAATAATTGAAGCATAGTTTTTATCACTTGTGGTTGAGATGTGTATGTGTTTATTTTTATACACATAAAATATATATATAATACATAAAAATACATATACATATATATGTATATACTCCTTTAGTAGTTAGTAAAATTTTGAGTGTAAAGACTGTTTTTTTTATATCTGAGTCCCAAGAGCTTTAGCACAGTCTCTTAACATGTAATGTGCTTTTAATGTGTTTGTAGAAGGAAAAATAGTTTTGTTGGGGCAGTACTGAATTTTGTTTTAGATGTGTTCATTTCTAGCAGCCATTGGGATATTCAGAGGCTAATATTCAGTAGACATTTTTATTTATTAATTGAAATTTTCTTACTCATTTATTTCTTATTTACTTTTCTCTTATTTACTCATTTATTGGGTGCTTGTCATGTATCAGGCACTGTGGTAGGCTGTAGGTAGTAATGAATAATACAATATCCTGCATTCATGCAGTTTTCATTCTAGTTTGGGAAATAGACAGTATAAAAATGGTTTAAGATAGCTGGCAATAAAACCAACAAGGAAATTCTTAGCCTAAAGGGAGAGATCAAGACTTTGGAATCCTCTCCAAAGAGGCGATGCTTGAAACAATAACTATGGTAATGGGTGGAATTGTCAAGAAATTGGACATATAAACTGAGTGTAGTGGACCACACCTGTAATGCTCACACTTCGGGAGGAGTTCAAGACTAGCCTGAGCAAGAGCAAGACTCCGTCTGTGCTAAAAATAAAAAATTAGCCAGGCTTTGTCGTGGGCCCCTGTAGTCTCAGCTACTTTGATAACTGAGGCAGGAGAATTGCTTGGCCCATGAGTTTGAGGTTGCTGTGAGCTATGATGCCATAGCACTCTACCCAGGGTGACAGAAGTGAGACTCTGTTTCAAAAATAATAATAATGATAAATGAAAGAAATTAGACATATAAAAAGAATAAAACAACAGAAAAAAATCTTGAGGATGTCCAAATTTGGGGTGCAAAATGGCCCAAAAGACAGGAAAGCCAGAAGAGTAGAAATCTGGAAATCAGGAAAAAAATACATATAGAATCGTCAAGGAGAATTAAGCCTGTGAAAGAGTCATGGATTGAGATTGTTAGGTAGTCATTTGTAATCTTTAGAAGTAAGTTTCAAGTCAGTTGATTGCAACAAAATTTTAAAAGATGGAATCCTGGAACTTTTTGGAAACAGTAGAACTATGTCACAATTTTTTTTTTTTGAGACAGAGCCTCAAGCTGTCACCCTAGATAGAGTGCTGTGGCATCACAGCTCACAGCAACCTCCAATTCCTGGGCTCAAGCGAGTCTCTTGCCTCCTCCTCCCAAGTAGCTGGGACTATAGGCACCCGCCACAACACCTGGCCATTTTTTGATTGCAGCCATCATTGTTTGGCAGGCCCAGGCAGGATTTCAACCCGCCAGCTCAGGTGTATGTGGCTGGACCCTGGGCCCGTTGAGCCACAGGCGCAGAGCTGATTTTTTTTCTTACTCTATTATGCTATATCCATGCAGATTTGAAATGTATACATTCAGATGTTATTCATCTCTATTCTTGTCTTTGTGGCTTCATTTTTTTCTTGAGAGACCTGTAAATGTGTTCCATAAAGAATCTCTGTCTTCCCTGATTGGGGGTTAAAAGAAAGAAAGTAATGAAACATAAACTTTAAAAAATGACAAAAAAAATAAAAAGAATCTCTCACTCTCTCAGACTTGCTATTCATTGGATTTTTTTCTTTTTAAAAGCCTTCACATTTTTAATTCAATTATTTGGGCTGTCAGATGTGTTTGTTTTCTTGTGTTAAAAATTATTTGACCATTTGTTGGAATAGTTGCTGTGTATACATATAGACAGTTGTATATACTCAGTTAACATGTAATGTTTTTTTTGAACAGTGACAGAAATGTTGGTAAATGTTCTGAGTATTTGCTCTGATGATGAACTAATGACTGAAGGTGAAGACCAGTTTGATGGTATGATTATTCATTCATCTTACCTTTTTTTATTGTGAAATGCTATGTTATCTCTTAACTGCCCAGCCTCAATATATACTACTTTGCAAAAAATAAGTTATTGCTTTCAGATGACTATGCTATTTGATAAGTGACAGGTCATTTTTATTTTGAGATTTAAAGTAATTTTAATGATTTTATTTTGTAATGATATGGGAAAAAAGATGGATTTTGGGAAAGGGAAAATTTGGAAGAAAAAGCAGGGCAGGAAAATTAAAAGTTATTACAAGGATGTGGTTCTTCATGAATGTGGACACTGCTTAGAGAAGAGAGGATGAAAATACTGTTTATTCATTAGTGCAGTAATTTTAGTGCATCAGAAGTATACTTGAGCTGACAATGTTGCCTTCACTTTTTTCTTCTAGTCATTACAATAGACCGGTCCCAGTGTAGTATGGTTGTTTTGTAAAGGACCACTTGCTAATGTAGTTTGAAATGCTGAAGAATTTTTTCCATAGAAACAAGGTTATACGTGGTTGTTCTTATGTAAGCCAACATTCCTATGTACCTAAAATTAATACTATAGAAACAAATTCCTTTTATTTTTCTTTGAAATTTTTATTTAAAACTTTTGTTATTTAAGTATTTTAAAATTAATTGAGTAAATAAAAAGTTAATCAACTTAGCAGCTGAAAAGTCTTTACTTCCTTCCATATTGCCCTGACATTTTTGTTTCAGTATATTTTTTATGATTGTTATCAGTATTTATGTTTCCATGTATCAAACATGGTCTATGTATTGTAAAATTTAAAAGCTACATACTTTCTAAGCGATTAATGTATCATAATTTTCATAGTTAATCTTTTTTTCTCCCCTACCAGCATCTGTAGCTTTGGGATCACAGTTGATCTTATATTGTTTGGCAATTGGCTTATTCTAAATTATTCCTTTTATGAATAACACTATTAAAAACATATTCATATGGTAGCTATTATTTTCCTTCTTAGGGTAAGTTTCTTGGAACGAATTACAGAGGTATAGAATATGAAGAATTTTAGCTTCACTGTTTTAGCTATGAACTATCAAGTTGCTTTACAGGAGAATTGGACCAATGCGAATTGCCTTCAGCAGTGAATTCATAGAACTATTTCTCCACAGAACCACCTTATTGGATTTTGGTCATTTTTAGTTATTTTGCTTGATGGTAAATTATATATTATTGGTTAAATTTATATTTCTTTGATTTCTAATGATACTAAGAAGAAAATTACCATTTTTCCAATTATGTAAACTTATCCATCTCAACTGATTACTTATCAAGTAAACTCTGAGTAAGAATTATATTAAAATTTCTCTACTTAATTTTAAGCCCAATTGCTGAAAGTACATAGTAATTGTGTATAAATGCTGGTGTTGCCGTCTGTTGTTGATAAACAAGATGTGCTTTAACTCTTCTACTTTCGTTAATAACTGAAGTATATTTATATCAGTTATTTGGGGGTTTAGAAAATAAACTTTTATGAGTAATATTTTTCTTATTTTAATTCTCCTTTTGATGTTTATGTGGAAGTTTTTTGTTTTTTGTTTTGTTGGGACAGAGTCTCACTCAGTTGCCTGGGGTAGAGTGCTATAGTGTCAGAGCTCACAGCAACCTCAGACTCCTAGGCTCAAGCGATCCTCATGCTTCAACCTACCTAGTAGCTATAGGTGCCTACCACAATGCCTGCCTATTTTTTCTATTTTTAGTTGAGATGAGGTATCACTTTTACTAGGCTCTTGTCAAACTCCTGAGCTCTGACAGTCCACCTGTCTTGACCTCCCAAAGTGCTAAGGTTATAGGTGTGAGCCACCATGCCAGACTGGAAGTTTTTATTTTTAACATATTTTATATGTATGTCTTTTCCATAAACATTTAAAGTAGTTTAAAGCAGATACTTTGTTTCCCTATTCTACTATTACTATTTGTTATAAAAACAGACATGGGCTGAGATTCTAGATCCTTACAATGGCTGTGTGGTTTTAGGCAAGTTACTTAGCCTGTCTGAATCTTAATTTCCCTTATCTTCAAAAGGAGGATAATATTACTTAATAATGTTGTAGGTATTGAGATAATGACTTAAATAATTTATGGCACATAGCCTACTAACTTTTATAGGTAGAGTTTTTTTTTGTTTGTTTTTGTGGTTTTTGGCCGGGGCTAGGTTTGAATTTGCCACCACCAGCATATGGGGCCGGCGCCCTACTCCTTTAGGAGCCACAGGTGCCACCCTAGAGGTAGAGTTTTTTGTTAATTTGTTAAATTCTGTGATATATATGGTAAGAGTTTTAACTAGTATTAACTCTATATCTGAATCTAGGGATTTTTTTGTTTTGTTTTGAATCTAGGGAGTTTTTTAAAAATTATATTTAATTTTCCAAACTAAGACCAAGATCTCTTGCTCTGTATTAGTTTACTATAATTACTCCTTTTAGTACAGTTAACATACCAGGCGGACATGAAGTTTGTAAATAAAATATATAAATTTAATATTTCAAATTGCACATGAACTTTATGTCCGCCCTGTATAACTTCTTTATTTATAGGCCGGGTCGGGTGACTCATGCCTGTAATCCTAAACACTCTGGGAGGTCAAGGCAGGAAGATTGTTTCAGCTAAGGTGTTTGAGACCACCCTGAACAAGAGCAAGACCACATCTCTATTAAAAATAGAAAAATTAGCTGGGTGTTGTGGCAGATGCTTGTAGTCCAAGCTACTCAGGAGGCTGAGGCAGGAGGATTTCTTGAGTCAAGGAATTTGAGGTTGCTGTGAGCTAAACTGCTAATGCTACACTCCAGCCTAGGCAGCAGAGTGAGACTGTCTCAAAAAAAAAAAAATACATGTGTGTGTGTATATATATATATATGTATGTATATGTATACATATACATATATACATACATACATGCATATATCTATATACAATATGTATGTATGTATCAGTATGTGTATATATATATAATTACTCCATTTACAATTATTTAGTATTTTATATTCGTATTACTATTACAACTACTTTCTCTGTTAACATATTTTTTAGCTGTATAAAGGAATATAGTATATATTTATGAGTTTATCTTATGGCTAACAACTTGGATCAGCAGAATGGTTTTCTATGGTAATTTTTGATTTGTTTTCCATAATTTAAAAAAATGTGTTATTTACATAAGACTGATATTTTTATGTACTCTTACCTTTCTTTTATTCTTTAAAAATTATTATCAGTATTGCCAATAGTGTGTTAAATAGGAATGGTGGTAGGTAATGTTTTAGTTCTCTTATTGGAATAAAAAGGAAAAAGTTTCCTTATTAGTGTAATTAGAGTACTTGGTTTTGGATGCCTATCATTTATATTCCAATATTTTTTGGTATTCAACCAGGAATCAATATCAAATTTTATTATATTTCTTCCAATGAAAAGATTTTATGTATTTTATTGATATTTTTTCTGTCAATATTTTAATTTATCTACTTGTGTTATTCTTGAATTCTAAGGATGGATTAAATTTGATCATTAAGGAGGCAGTGTAGTTTAATGAAAAGGATCAGTGGTTTAGATGTCTTGTCATTACCATTCACTAGCTGGGTAATCTTGGAAAGGTCATGTAATTTCCTAGGATTTTCTTATCCATTAATTGAGACAATAGAGAGGATGTGAATTCTTTTCCACTCAAGTAAGTTTGAAAGTGTTAAGTACCATTTATGACAATGTTTCTATGGGAAAATGCCCTGATTTCCAGCATCGAATACTAGAAATAGGTCTCTCTTTACTGGTAACATACCAGGTGCAATTACTCCTCATGTTTTCACTCTTCCACTACCAGCTATTAGGAGCAAGGACTCTAAAAAAGTTTCAGGAAAATGTCTGGAAGTTTGCATGGAGAAGTGGGAGTGGTTTGGGTTAGAGAGATATTGAAGGAATGAATGGAAGAGGAGAGGAGATTAGGATAGATACTAAGGTTCAGGATAGGGTAGAGAAAGAGCTACTAGGACTAGGTTTATTTCCCTTCCTTATATGTACTTCCTGGTTTCTTCCCCCAACTCCATCTATCTTTTCTCCTTTTCTTTCACTGTGATGGAATGCTTTCTGTTCTCTCCTTCTTTTCCTACACAGCAGTGGAATCATCCTATGGACTGGGTTTGGGGAGAAATCTGACTTTTTAGAAAGAAAACTTGGTGTGATGGAGATTACTGGGGAGGCAAAACAAGCTTTTAGCTTTTTTGTGGGGAAAGAGAAAAAAAGCAAGATTAGCGATTTCTCAGTGGCAGGTAGTAAAGAGTAGTTTTTGTATATTCAAGACTGATACTAAGTAAAGAAATAAGACTCTGTATTGTTAAGTAATGAGTCTTTGGCACTTACTATATTGTTAATGTATAGGACAAAGTGTGCATAAACACTAAATGTATAAATGCACATAGCATCCGTTTTTGAAGTGTTACTTAATCACAAAAGAAAATTTTTTGTTTTTAGGACAAAGTATGCATAAACACTAAATGTATAAATGCACGTAGCATCCCTTTTTGAAGTGTTGCTTAACCACAAAAGAAAATTTTTGAACACTGATGTTTGTGATATTTAGAATGCTTGCTATTTTTTCCAGATATTTATCTTTTGTCTTCAGTTTGGTGAAGGAAATACCTAATCCAGATGTGTTAAAATTTTACTAAAATAACTTAGATTTCCTGTACTGGAATCATGTATTTCAGCATTAGAAGGATAGATAGGGAAAGCTGAAATGAAACCACCCCATACTCTACTTTTAGAACTGTTACTTTGAAATCTGTTGCTATTTTTGCAAGAACAAACTCCCAGATTGAATTTAGAAGAGAAAGCTCATACTGTTGCTCCTGAGTATATGCAAAAGTTCTGTAATTTAGATTCAGAAAATTGTGTGCTCGTTATGGATTATGGGAGGCTTAACTTTTCCTGTTTTGGAAGTGGGTAAGGTTTTCCATTGAGGTAGTTCATAAAGTTACCTACATTTCTCTGTATACTACAGATTTTGCAGATTTTGGTGTCCTTGAAGAACCACATGAGTTTGTACCTCGTTTGTGTCATTACCTTTCATTTAACATACTTTCGTGGGTGACACATTTCCTTAGGGGTATGAACATAAATATACAATTGTTGTTAGCACAGTCTTTTATCAGTCTTATGTGTTTTCATGTGTTTTTTCTGTCCCTAATTATGTCTACTTTCATCAAATATTATAGTCATTCTGTCCATAATTTCTTCTAAACATATACCTTTAAGAAATCTTTACTTTAGAGCTCTACACACCCATTAGAGTCCCTCTTTTATTCACCAGATTCTATGGTACTACCTTTTTCAAATTTTCAAGTATGAGGGCCTTCATTTTTCTCCCTTTCTTTCTACATTCATTCTTCAGTACCACTGCCAAGTTAAATCTCTATCTTTTTATTTGTCTCAACCACCTTTTCTCCATCATTCACTTCCTTTTTTCTGGACTCTCCATCTGAAGAACGGCTCATATATGGCAATAAAAAAGGTACAGACCAGACAGAGTAACATTGTTTTGAAATATGACTTCATAAGTTATCCTCATGTCCATGTAAGTTAGCACATTCATTGATTAGTGTTTATGCAGAGTCCTCTTGGGCCTTATACAAATTTAGTTTAAGTTTTTTCTGAGTTGGTATTTGGTGTTTTTAGAAGTCATATTCCAAGATATCTGTCTTTCTGTGCATGGAAATATTTTTCCCTCTTTTTCATTCCTTTTGTTTTAAAATTTCATTCTTTTGCTTATTTGTAATGTTTTGTACTTTTCCTTGCATGATTAGGGGTGTTTGATTGTCTGTCTTATTTCCCAAAGAAATTTTACTGTGGACATTTACTTTAATATGATGCATGATGTGTTTGTAGACTGATTTAAAATCCTGATTTGTACAGTGTTTTTATATTTCTGTGAATTTTTTTCATTTGAAATCAGTATAGTTTACATATCATTTGGTTTTACAGATATATAATTTAAGACCAAAAATATAGATGTATCTCATTATAGCCATCCTCCCTAAGTGCTACCCTACTGCTCACCCCTAGTCTAGCTATTTAAAAAATTCTGTCAATTATAAAATAAAATATCTATATTAATTCATTAGAAGAGAATCAGACTTGTGTCCTTGGACAAGTCACTAATAAACTCAGTTTCTTTGTCTATAAAATAATGAGATTAGATTTTGCAATATCCTTAATATCTCTTCAAATTGTAATATTCTATTATGTTTAGATTGTTAGTAATTTTTTTTTTTTTGCACCTGAAAAATATCTGTTTAGTGTCACAGTATTATGGTACCCACATGTTTTGGATTTGTAAAAGCTGTAGCTTCAAAGCTCATACTACCTTTTAGAAGATCATAAAAATGGTCATGGAGCCTGTTTTCCCTAAAATATGTCTTTTATTTTTATCTTTAAAATTGGATTTATTTTTCTCTTTCTTTGCAGTCAGGTCCAGTCTTCATCTTAGTTTTTAAATATGTGTATTTTGTGGGCTGTTAGAATTTTAAATGAGATCTTCTAGCCTGGAAGACTTAATGATTGTTCAGACCTCTGTATACCTAAGGCCCCTTTTTATCTAGTGTCTTTAGCTTTCCCTTAACCTTCTCCCCAACCATGGTGCTTCCATATGTGTTTTCATCATGTTGAAGCACAGCTCTAAGAAACCACACTCTTGGGTCTAGAGTGATTCTAGTTGCTATATATGAGATAAAAGGATTGAGATTATTGTTGTTCTTTCTGGAGGCCAAGGGAAGGAAGATAAAACCTTTGAGTCTTTCTTCAGCCAAGGATCCAGTTATTTTAGTTTATTTTGTATCAGTGGTAGCATAGCTAACTGTCTAGAGATGAAGCAGTAGTAATCTGTTAGCCATATTTTTCTCATGGCATGTATCATACTCAGGTAGAGATGTCAGAGCTTGGATATATTTTTATGACCTTAGAGAGCACCTGTTCTATTAGGTTGAAATATGCATTGTTGTTGAAATGCTGCTATGGTCCTTAGTCTAGGATTACCTGTATAGTAGTCCCAAACGCAATTATTTTTAGACCAATTTAGAGCTAGGAAGCTTATTCTATTATAGTATGATGGGATATTTTCAGCCTGCATGTTGAATTCTATCATGATAGCTAAATAGGAGACTACGGAGCTATCACAAATTCTTACTGTTACTCTGCATGTCATGAACTCTCACGAACATTAAACAGAGTGTAGGATTACTGTCAGTTTTTGTTCTCTAGTTTGTAATGTAATTTGGACTCAAACTTTTTTCCCATTGGTCTTTCACTGAGTCATCTGTAGTGTGAAGTCATAAAGTTTTTGGATTACTTTTTATTTGTATCTGTATCAGACTCCAGTACTAGACCAATGTTGAGCTAAATATTAAGGGAGTGAGAAATTTTTTGGCATGAGTTCATCTGGTTTCTTTCATGTTAGCTTGGGATTGGTTTAGATGAGCGTAGAATAGGCTAATAGAATAATGCAAGTGTGAGCGCCCTAAACTTGAGCCTTTCTTTCTATTTATTCCATTGAAAGTAGGTTCAGCTGCAGCCCGGAAAGAAATCATAAGAAACAAAATTCGAGCAATTGGCAAGATGGCAAGAGTCTTCTCTGTTCTCAGGTACTGATATATGTGTGTGTGGGTGTGTGTGTGTGTGTGTGTATATATATATACACACACTTTTTTTTTTTTGAGACAGTCTTACTTTGTCACCCTGGGTTGAGTGCTGTGGCATCACAGCTCACAGCAACCTCAAATTCTTGGGTTTAAGTGATTCTTTTGCCTCCGCCTCCCAAGTAGCTAGGACTACAGGTGCCCACCACGACGTCCGGCTATTTTTAGAGACGAAGTCTTGCTCTGGCTTAGGCTGAACTCAGACCCATGAGCTCACGCAGTCCACCCACCTCATGCATGAGCCACCCTGCCAGCCTATATTTATATTTTTAAGAATGACATTCACAGAAGTTTTATTACAATATATTGTTATAACTGTTCTACTATTAGTTATTGTTGTTAATTTCTTAGTGTGCCTAATTCATACACGTGATCTTAGCCAAAAGGCCAAGAATTAATGTATCTCTTTTGTAAATTAAACTTTATTATATGTATGTAAATACAGGAAAAAACATAGTATACATAGGATTTGATACTGTCAGAATTTCAGGCATCCACCGGGGGTCATGAAAGGTATCTCCTCATATGAGGGGCAGGTCTTAAAATAGGAAACCACATAGTAGTTATAGTGGATGAACTTCAGCGGTAATATCAACACATATGTTTAACCAAAAAAGAACTGGAAGAATACGTATTAGTTACTAGTGCTGTGTAACAAATTACCCCAAACAATAGGCATTTATTACTTCACAGTTTCTGTAGGTTAGGAATATGGTTGTGGCCTTCTTCAAGGTCTCCACAAGGCTGCCCCCCCCTTAAGGTCTTGTCCCAGGCTGGGATTTGTTTTATCTCAAGGCTCAACTGAGGAGAGAGCCTCCATGCTCACCCAGTTGCTCTTCCCTGTGGCAGCAACATGCAAACTGAAAAATATCCCATTCCTCAGCTCCATATTGGCCGATACAAAAGCTTTCCCTCCCAGAGGGGTTTTAGCTGGTTCCTTCTGGCTGAAGAATAGCTCTAGGAGTTTGCCCCACCTCTGCCCTTCAGTTTCAAACACAGGTCATGGAATTCTGCAGAACCCAGTCTTTCTTTATTTCACCAAGAGCTAGAAGTACCCTTTTGTTGAGGGATCTATCTTGAGGCCATTTAATCATCCATCTCTGGAAAAGAGACCATCTCACTCTGTTTTCCATCCTCAAATTCCTAAGCCATTAATGGGCTTACTAGCAGCCTGGGCATAGGCCCACTGCTGCCAATCTCTCTACAGCCCGTTGCTCTTTGGGCTCTGAATTTCAGAGCAGTTTAATAATGCACTATCACCCCTGTAACTCTGCTCCTTTTCTCAGAGTGATGATCCTTGTCTGTGGTTAGAAGTTACTCATAGGCCAAAGAGCAACTCGTCTCTAAATGTCTGGCTTGCCAACCATCCCCTTGGGCTCCTGTGGTTTCGATCATGGCTCTGCTAATTGTCTGGTGGCTTTGCCCAGCCTGGGCGTACGTGCTCTGCAAGAAGCACCACCACCACGTACATGCTCACCCAGTTGCTTGGCATCCACTTCCCTATGGCAGCAGCGAGAGCCCAGAGTGCACCTATTTTCTTGATTATTTATTTTGCTGAAATTACTTTCATTGTGTAAACATTGTCCTGCTTGACATCTAAAAGCAACAGCATCACTCTTCCTATGAAGAAGTTAATTACTCTTTCATATATTGAAGAAGGGAACACAAGTCCCTTTGAAACTAAGGTTTTTGACCCGGTGATTATTGTTGCTTACCTGTGGTATGTCTTGTCCTTATATAGATGAAAATATTAAGTTTACACCTTGAAAATTAGAGCAGGATAAGGAGGAGGGGGACACTATTTAGTATTCCTGATGAACTTGCTCTTCTACCGGAACTTTCTTGGGCTGGAACCACAAATTGCCTTCCTGGGATTAATTCAGGAAGATGAGGCTTAAGGGTACAAATGAATAGCCCAGTCCTTGAAAATGTGTTTGCAAGACTAATTATATCAGACATTTGAACTTCAAAGCATATGAAATATCATGTTTTCTCAATTGTATTTTCCCCTTTGATGATAAATCTCACCACATATTTAACAAAGCTTTTCAGGAAAAATGATATATGCCTCAGTTATAAAACACATCATCATATTCCACATGTAGAATTTGCAAAGATGTATGTCTTGAAGATGAGGAAAATATGGTAAACAATGAATGTCACAAATTATATAGCATATGGCCAAAGGTTCTCAACTAAGTGCCTGTTGGAAGTGTCTGATGTTTGTTTTATCTTTCTGCTATAGGGAGGAGAGTGAAAGTGTGCTGACACTCAAGGGCCTGACTCCCACAGGGATGTTGCCTAGTGGAGTGTTGGCTGGAGGACGGCAGACCCTACAAAGTGGTAATGATGTTATGCAACTTGCTGTGCCTCAGATGGACTGGGGCACACCTCACTCTTTTGCTAACAATACACATAATGCATGCAGGGAATTCCTTCTGTTTTTTAGTTCTTGTCTCAGCAGCTGACACAGACAGGGTACTATATGAAAGGTAGTCTCATTGATACCTGATCAGGGCAGAATGTTGATAGAAAGGTTTTCCTTTCAATCAAAAATAATGATCAGATCCTCAACTTTTCATGAAATGATATGAGAGCAGCTCATATCATAATCTCTGAAATATTTATTCATTTGTTTAATTCATCCATTTAAAAGTCCCAGTTTCAGAATGTGAATCAGAGATATTCATATTACTAAAACAGAACTGTAATTCCAAGTTTCTTATTTTTTTTAATTATGTAATTGTATTAGACTATGCTTATATTTTCAAATACTTAATTTTAGAGTTCATTCTCTTCTTGGGACCCAGAATATTACTTATGCACTTCACTTGCCAAAAGATTTGTGCAAGGTTTTGTACCCTGGTAAATGATGCCAAAGTTTGTTTTCTGTGGTGTTTGTCAAATGTTCTATGTATAATTGACTGTCTGTAACATGCTGTTTCCTTCCTCTGCAGATGTAGCTGCTTTCCTAAATCTGTCTGTCTTTCTTTAGGTTAGCTGTATGTCTGTAAAAGTATGTTCAATTAAATTACTCTATCAGACACTTGTCTGTCTTTTGATGTAGAAGCAGCTTTGTAGCACCTTGTTTTGAGGTTTGCTGCATTTGTTGCTGCACATTGTGCATTCTGAACATGAATGTAACATTAGATATTAAGTCATTGTTATAAGGAGTTGAATTTAAAATCTGTAAGTCAAAATTCAAAGGGTGTTACTATTAAGTGTGCCTTTATTTTGCATGAAAATAAAAAGAATTATACATAAAGCATTCCTGTAATCTGGCTCATTGAATACTTTATATTAAGAAAAGCTAACTTTTTTTGGCGTAAATATTTGTATAAATACTGGGTTAAGTTTTTGAAAGCCCATTACAAATTAACTGGAAAAGAGTAATGTTAATAGTATAGTCCATACACAGTAATTAAGTCTAGATTTCTTTCTCTTATGGTTGGAAAGCAAAAAAATTGTGATATAGAATTTATGTTTTTTTGTAGTCACTTTTGACAGCCCTCCAAGGGTCATTGTTCTATTAAAACAGGCAGCAACAGATCTGATGTTTTTCCTTAATCATGATTAAGTTTCTCTATGGTGTTGTTTTTAGTGACTTTTTAAAAGAAGAAAAAATAGGAAACTTTGGGTGGCGCTTATGCCTCCGTGAGTAGGACAGTGGCCCCGTATACTGAGGTTTGTGGATTTGAACCCCGCCCAGCCAAACTGCAACAAAAAATAGCCGGGCGTTGTGGCGGGCACCTATAGTCCCAGCTACTTGGGAGACTGAGGTAGGAGAATTTGCCTACGCCCAAGAGCTGGAGGTTGCTGTGAGCTGTGATGCCACTGCACTCTACCAAGGGTGACAAAGTGAGACTCTGTCTCTAAAAAAGAAAAAAAAAATAGGAAATTTTAATTTAATATTTTGAATAAATTCAGATTAGATTGACTTTTCACAATTTCATTTCACTCAGTCCTATAAGTGCTTTTTAATAAAAACACTTTTGAAACTATGAATAAATAATTTTTACTTGTAGCCTGTACATATGCTATTTTATAATATGTTATTATATTATACATGACTACCACTGGTATATCCAAGAAGTATAACTATGTTTTGAAATTATAGTTTCAAATTTTCATTCCAAATGAGAGTTTTTTTTTAATTAGCACCTGCTAATTACATGCTTTGTTGACAGCACTTCTATTTATTCTTAATTTGTACACAATTTGAAGATCATTTCTCCATCTTTGAAACCACCTTCATCTGTAGGGGAGGTTTCAAAGATAGTCATTTTCCTGAAGGGATTGTCTATTCCCAGGATAGAGTGAGTTATTGAAAGGAGCTGAATTTAAGAGATCTAATTTGGGGAACTACATACCTCTCCACTTCTGCTACTGCTTTTTATTGAGGTGGGTTTATTTTATTTTATTATTATTTTTGGGACAAAGTCTCATTCTGTTGCCTGCATGAGAGTGCCCTGGCATCAGCTTGGCTCACAGCAACCTCAGGCTCCTGAGTAGCTGGGACTACAGGCACCTGTCACCACATCAGCTAATTTTTCTTGTTTTAATAGACACTGGGTTTCTTTTCTTTTCTTTTCTTTTCTTTTTTTTTTTGAGACAGAGCCTCAAGCTGTCACCCTGGATAGAGTGCTGTGGCATCATAGCTCACAGCAACCTCCAATTCCTGGGTTCAAGCAAGTCTCCTGCCTCCACCTCCCAAGTAGCTGGGACTACAGGCGCCCGCCACAACGCCTGGCCATTTTTTGGTTGCAGCCATCATTGTTGTTTTGGTGGGCCTGGGCTGGATTCCAACCCGCCAGCTCAGGTGTACGTGGAGGGCGCCTTAGCCCGTTGAGCCACAAGCACCGAGCCAGAGACTGGGTTTCTTGCTCAGGCTGGTCTCTAACTCCTGAGCTCAAGGGATCCTCCCTCCTACTTCGCGTCGGGCTCCCAGAGTGCTAGGATTACAGCCAGGAACCACAGTGTTTGGCCTTTGCTGCTACTTGATAGTATGATTTGAGCATTTGGTTGAAGTTATTTCCCTACCATAAGATAAATGCATTTTTCTTTTTTGAGACAGAGTCTTACTCTGTTGCCCTTAGTAGAGTGCTATGGCATCGTAACTCACAGCAACCTCACACTCTTGGGCTCAAGAGATCTTCTCGCCTCAGCCTTCCAAGTAGCTGAGACCACGGGTGCCCACCACAGTGCCCAGCTACTTTTAGAGGCGGGGTCTTGCTCTTGCTCAGGTTGGTCTTGAACTCCTGAGCACAAGCAATCCACCTGCCTGAGTCTCCCAGAGTGCTAGCATTACAGGCGTGAGCCACCACATCCAGCCTGATAAACACATTTTGAAACAAATAACAAAACTCATGCAAAAGTTGCATCTATGTGATTTAAAAGAAAATTATCTAACATTTTAAATTTTAGTAGATATGTTTTCTGATGTTAGTGTTTATAGCTGAGAGATATTACAAAAGGAAAATTTTTTAATTCTAGGATCTTGATCCTATTAACAGAAAATAAAATTTGTCTTTTTAATAACTTTAAAGTTAATTTACATATTTATTTTGTGAGTGTTTTTACAAACTTTATACTTACATTAAAATTGGATTTTATGTCCATATTTGTTTTGTGTACATTTTCTTCTGGAGATTTGAGTGGAATCTAGTCCTATAATATTACCTTTACCAGAATCTATATGGCAAAATATGTGGTCATCTCTATTTTAGCAATATAAATTCCTCTTTTGTCATTTATCCTGTGTAGTATTGAGGAACACAGTTTGAAGCTACCCTCAAACTTATTAAGGCCAAGTCAAGATGGCACTGTATAGCTAAAAACAAATAGGGAAGAAATAGTGCATTTTAGATAGATCTCAATTGTCAGACCTCTTTCTTTCCAGCTTAGTGGTTTAAAGTTTAAATGACCATCTTTCAAATCCAAGCATTCAAACTTGACATGGTAATGCAGTTTTGAGTGTGATATCCACCTTGTGTTCTAGGAAGGATTTAGGATAAGTTAGCGGCCTCAGAAAAGGCCAGAGAATGTAATTGACCTAGAAAATAGTTTTAAAAGTCTGTAGAATGATTTTAGAACATATAAAATTAAAACTGTTTAGAATGATTTGAAAAATATATAGCTGTTTCATAATGTGAAAAATTTATTAACAGACTTTTAAACTATTGATACAATCAAATAGACACTAATTCTCATAGTGATATCAGTTTTTGTCCTTAGTTTATTACTATATGTGATACAGGTTATGAAATGTTTCATATAAAGTGGCTTCCGTTATCACAAAATCTCTCTAAACACATTCTAATAGACATTTAATTTTTCCCCATTCAATTTCTAAATTATAAGGAGAGTTGTCCACATTTTGAGGAGCAGGAGTTGATCAAGTGGCGGTGGCTCATTTATTCCAGTTTTATGTCTGGTCAAATTGCAAGAGTATTTTCTAGGTGTACAGATGGAGATTTTTTTTTTTAATGGTGATTTGTGCAGTGAATATACAACAATTGTGTCTGCTTTGATTTGTAATATAATTTAACAGTTAAGGAAAATTAACTCTTCCTTTATCCAGTGTTCATTCTACTTCTTTGGGGTCCTTAGTTCACTTTTCTCCCTGGTTAATATCAACAACATTTTCTAATTTAGTTCACTTTAACTCCTTAGATCATCAGTATTCTTTCACATTAATAATTGCTTTGGGTAAAATTTATCATTTATAAATCATGTTTACTACTAAAAGATAATTTCAGGAATATTTATTCTACTTGGCCTTATTGCAGAAGAAGCAAAGTAGAAGGAAAAGGACGTTATTGTTATAAGTATTCTGAGTGTGTACACTTTGGGTAAAGTGGAAAATGGACAATATTGTGAAGCACTGTTGTTCTTTGCTATCTTATCTTAGGTCCTGGTCTTCAACGTGAGCTCTTTATATAGTTCAAACCCAGAAATGAGCCAAAAAAGAGTCCTTGAATATAAAATGTATGATTAAATATATCATAATTCTCTAAATGGGCCAGTGATCAGCTATCCCAAGAATACATTTCTTGTTTATAATATGAGCTATGTGTATGACTGAAATAGTTAGGATTTATTGTCTGTAAGCCCTCAGTTTCATTCCTTGAGGTCTCTATTTTGTGGAGGGGTTTGAAAAGATGCTTAGTAGTCATCCTTTCTTAAGAATTCGGTCTCTTAGTTCCTGAAGCAAATTTGAGATCATGATGAACTGGATCTGAGTGGATTTTTTAAGGCTATAAAGTTAATACTTTTAGGTATTTGGAACATCAAAGCTAGAAGAGAAAGGAAGTTCATGGTAGACAAGAGGGATCCTTTTAGATTCCTCACAAAGAACAGAGCTACAGAAGTGTTCTACTTGAACTAATTCACCAAATTTATTGCTCTAAAATTTCATTGTAGCCATATCAGATTTTGCAGCTTTTGTTTTGCCTTATAAATTAGAAGTGACGGGAAAAGCATTGCTGACCCCTTGTAGTTTCTATTGTAGGGAACTAAATGGTGATGAGTTTTGTTTTTGTGAGACATAAAAGAAAAAAACTTTCCTATTTGCTTTTTACTTCAATTCTATCCTTATAATTTTACCCTAGAGAATTTTTCAGTGATTGTGATGGATGTGATATAATAAACATAAAGGAAAATTCTAAGGCCATCAAAATACTGAATTCAAGCTGGGTAATTAATCCTGGAGTGCATTTGCATGAGAGCTGAGATGTTTGTGTTTAAAATAGGTTTGTGTGTTCTGTGCTCTGAGCAATGTTGTCATAGTGCTGTGTGTAAACTGTACTGTGTTAGGAATTGGGGGATTGGATGGGCCTCTTTAATATGAGTACTACTTATGTTAAATTGTAAATGATGATGTAGTATGGGGTACTGTGTTATTTTAAGTGATCATTGCCTTTTCTGCTGTACAATATGACCCTTCTCATCTCTCTCATTCATTTTGCATGCCTCTGCTCACTTCTGTACAGCCACAGTTGAGGCTATTGAGGCTGAAAAAGGTACGATCAGAGTCCTTGCGCTGGGCAGAGATCTGTGGTGTGTGGGTGGGCATCAGAGAATGTCCTATGGGTGTGTCTTACTCCTAGCTTGCACAGCCCAACATGAATCAGACTCACTGACTTACGAAGTTTAGCAGTCAGATTCCTTATTTGTTTAGTTATTTATTTATCAGTCACAAAAGCTGATATCCATAATGATAGTCTGTTTTTTCCCTTTTTGGTATAATAGGCAACCAGAATTTAATGTTCCTGATTTCTTTAAGTATATTATGCTATATGTTATAGCATTTAAAGTTGCCTGTTTTAATGGAAATTACTAAACTGACCCTGCAAATAAAGATCTGTTTCATATTTTGCATGATACTCAGATTTTTTTTCCCTATGTGAAACCCCCTCTAGGTATAGGTCTGGGGTTTTTTACTCATTTTCAATAATGTACTTGACTGAGGGTGCAGGAACTGTCACCATAATATTTTTTCCTCTTTTTTTTATTGCAGTTCAGGCTATAGTTGACTGATAAGATTATAATATTCATGTATTTTGTATGTTGGCTTTATATTATACATTGCTGAATGTTTTACTGCCCTATATTGTTTGGTTCATGTGCACAGACTGAGTCCTAGGGATTGCATGTATTAGCCAACTCGATTATAATTAGTGGTATGGTAATCTTTTCTGTGAATATTTTAATAATGGAGATGAAGTGAATGAGAAACTATACAGTTGGTGGAGAATTGCTATTTATTTTGATTAACTTTTCCAAAGAATATGCAGTAAATGACCAGTGAATTAAGGAAGACATTTTCTAAAATATGAAATTACAAATATTTTTTGCTATCAGCCAAACACAGAATGTAACTTTTGGATGCATTTCCCACCTTTTTCATTTCATATTGGCGGTGATGGGGTGATGATACCTTGACCACCAACATAGTTTTGATCTCTTATATTTTAACTTAACCTTTGCTTCTTTCTCCTCCCAAGCTCATGGTGCAGATTTGTATGTTGAGGATTAGCCTCCTTACTTGCCCCTACTCTTGTTGCTACCTTATTGTGATAATTGCTGATGATCTCAGGGTCTGAGGAAGGAGATAATTGGTATAGTAGAAGTCAGACTAAGACCCTGAGAGGTTGGTTTTGGGGGGTAGGAAAGTGTTGTTTTTTCATTTGTTATTTTTTGGGGAGGGGAAGGCTTTGCTAACACTGCCATCTATGATGCTATTGTGTTTATATTTAGATTTAAATATTTTCCATTTAAGAGGAAGAATGATATGGGGATAGAATTCAGTTAAAATTTAAGTGTTTCTACTTCAGCTAATTTCTTTCTTCTTAAAAATCATTAATTATGTTTTTGAAATCTCAGAAATGTTTTTCAATTACTGACTTATCAAATTTGCATTTTGTTAAGCAATACGAGGATTCTCTCCACCACATAGAATCTGCAGTTTTGAAGAGGCAAAGGGTTTGGATAGGATCAATGAGAGAATGCCACCCCGGAAAGATGCTGTACAGCAAGATGGTTTCAATTCTCTGAACACCGCACATGCTACTGAGAACCACGGGACTGGCAACCATAGTGCCCAGTGACCCACGGCTTCCCAGGGACTCTCACATCTCAGGCTCCAAATGGACAGATCACCCGAGGAGCTGGAGGGGTTGGCCAAGCTGACTATAAATGTCACAGTCCCTCTGAAGAAACCATTGTGCTTTTGAAACCCCAGCCCCCTTCCTGGATGGAGGCTTGAGGGCCCTGGGACATGTTGTGCTGTCTGATAAGATTGGGTCATGCTGCCAAGGTGGAGAGCAATGAGCAAGGGGCTTGGGGCAATTTCCAGTGGAGGGCTTCTACACCTCCATTTATGCTTGTGGTTCACACATTTAAGTTTACAAATGAGATTCCCCTCCCACCCCCCCACCCCTCATAGAATTAGATTTTGTTTTTCAATCATGACTTCAAATGCAATCCTAAGAGCTAATGTGGACTTTTCTTTTTCCATGAAATATCTTTAAAGGATGAATTAGCATGGTCTTAAAATTCCTTTCTGAGGTTACTTGCTGTATTTTGAATTGTGGGCAAAATACTGAGAAACCCAGCATTACAAATTGCTGACCTCAGGTCTGTAGTTCTTAAATGTTGCTAATTCTGTAACATAGTCTTGGTATTTTTCAATTATGAATTCATAACCAATAACTAGGCAGTCTCTCTTATTTGAACACAAATTCAAAAATTAATTTAGAATTTTTTGACCACATCTTTATACCCCAGAGATTTAAGAAGAAAACATCTAAATTCCAAAATTACGAAGAATTACAGAATTACTCATTTAAGAAACTTTAAAAGAGGTTTGTACATTGTCAAAGTAAATTTTAATTCAAATCATGTCTGTAAAACTTGACATATTTTGTGTATGCATGTTTTCATTTTGCAAATATTTAATATATAGACCTATGATGTACAGGTACGACATGTATAGGTTACCTAGATGTTATGGGAAATTTTAGTTTATTGTGAGTATTCAAGTTGCTTAAATAGCCACCAGGTGATTTGCTCCTGGCTTTCTATCATTTATATGTTTTAATGCAGAGGAAATTTTAAAATGTTCTGGAAGTGTTTTTGATTAAGCAATGCAACCTAGAAGCAATGGCTCTGTTCAATCATTCAGATATTAGTGGAAGCATAAAAGTCAAGACTGCATGTTGAAATTTTTCTTTTGATAGTTACTGATCTGCTTGGTTAAACTAAATGGAACCATGTGCTAATTTTTCACAGTTACTGACCTGTATTGATTGCCACTGTAGTTTGGTATTTCCCTTTACTTTGGTGGCCTGCGTCCCTCATGCCCTGGAATACAACTCAGAGCTCCAGGCAGCGGAACCATCTATTGTTTTGTTTGCCAGAAAGTGCACCCTGTATGGTCTCCTGTCTAAGTTGGAAATATTATGCATGTGCAGGACTATTCAAGTATTTTATAAACAGTAGCACACAATAAATTCCATGCATGGGCCGCTGCTCCTATCTCTGTGTTGGGTTTTATTTGGAAGATACAGTCTGATTTGGCCTTTGGAGGCAAATCAGAAAATCCTATTAATAGAGCTGGGACATCTTTCAAAGAAGATTATCTCGTGGATAGTTTGTGGTGATTTGATGAATTAAGTTCTTGTCTTTATAAAATCTGCCTTTTAAAAAGAACTTTTATTACATTTGTTTTATATGAGCACTAGAGGACTTTGGATGCCTGCAATAAGCCTCCTAAATCTAATATTTAAGATCACTGTTTTTATTATCTTTTAATTAAAAGAAAATACATCATTGTTTAGAATTTTGTTGCAGTAGTATTGGGAATTTGTTGTTTTAACAATAAGAAGAAAAAATATTAGTGATATTGCATTTTCCGACTATCAAAGTCCTCTCTTTGCTATACTCAAAATAAGTATAGGATTTTGCAGTGAGGGAAATTAGGATATTGTTCAAGATTTTATAATAATTATATAATTTTAATTATAGTTCTCAATAATTATAAGGTACATGATAAAGTAGTTATTTAAATCAATGTGTATATACTTGCCTAATTCTAAGTTAAGTAACAAACAGAACTTCTGAAATTGTTGATTATTGTTGTTTCTACTTGCTGTAATATTAATTTGCATACTAATCCATGAGTGGCCTCTAAAGTTACTACACGTTGCATACCTTAAAATTCTTACTGATGTTACTGTTTTATGAAAGCTATTCATCTCTAAAGTAAGAGTTTAACTAGTATATCAAGTGCTAGGAACTTCCTTAGCCCTTTCTTTCATCACTGGGGTTATGTAGTATTTTCAGGAATCATGGGTTGACAGAAAGTACTAATAGCAAACTAGAGGAATTAAGGGTTAATGGTAAAAATTAAGAAGAGGAAAATAAGAGAAAGGAACAGAACTTTAAAAACATGGTATACGTGAACAGTGTATGGCTGGGCACGGTGGCTCATGCCTGTGATCCTAGTACTCTGAGAGGCCGGGGCAGGTGGATTGCTTGTGCTCACAAGTTTGAGACCAACCTGGAGTGAGACCCATCTCTATTAAAAATGAAAAACTGAGGCAAGAGGATCTCTTTAACCCAAGAATTTGAGGTTGCTGTGAGCTATGTGACACTACGGCATTCTACCAAGGGCAACAAAGTGAGACTCTGCCTTAAAAAAAAAAAAATAAAAGAGTATATGTCAATTTTTTTTTTTTTATCACCCAGTGCCTCACAGACCACTTCCTACCTGTTGAATAGGAACCTCTTTCTAGTCTTTTTTGTTATTAATCAGTTTCACAGCAAACCATCAGTTAAAAATTTTAAAATAAAACTCATGAAGAGGCTCAGCACCTGTGGCTCAACGGGCTAAGGCGCCAGCCACGTACACCCAAGCTGGCAGGTTCAAATCCAGCCTGGGCCCGCCAAACAACAATGATGGCTGCAACCAAAAAATGGCCAGGCATTGTGTCGGGTGCCTGTAGTCCCAGCTACAGGGAGGTGGAGGCAAGAGACTCGCTTGAACCCAGGAATTGGAGGTTGCCGTGAGCTGTAATGCCACGGCACTCTATCCAGGGTGACAGCTTGAGGCTCTGGCTCAAAAAAAAAAAACTCATGAAGAATGCAAATCATGCATCCCTTTTTCTAAATTATAATTTTAAATATCTGTCAGAGCAAGGAGTAGTGATGGTAAAATGTAAATTAATATCCAACATCAAGTTTTTTGTATATATCATTATTCTTTATACACATATTCAAAAATGATACTACTGAATTAGGAAAATCAATCTTTGACTCATTGTACCCTCTTCAGTTCAGCCATTAACAGAACTCAAATAAAACCTTTGAGATTCTCAGTTAAATTTTGAGGCCAGTTAAGTTTGAATTTCTGAAATTTTTGCTCAAAAGTAATCACACTTATTTTATTAAGGATTTTTTTACTACTATTGCAACTGATTTTCTTGTCTCCACAGCTATTCTACATAATGTTATATAATGTTTTGTTAAATCCTTACCACTTTATTTCCACCTTCGCTGCTTGTAGTTTGTTCTTTCTACAGTTCGGGGTTCTTATGTGGATTTGGTTTACCACATTCCAGGACCTCACTGCAAGTGATTCTGTTCCCCAATTTGAGGATATTCATAGAGGCAGGTAAGTGACAGGTGGGGCCAGATGTAAACAGAAAAATAGATCTCGTAGTCATGTAAGATCACCAACCTATGCACTTCTGATACGTTTTAAAGTTTTATAGCTTTAAGTGAACCTTTCCACTCTAGGAATGTGGAATTGAATTCCCTGGATCATCCGTTACAAAAAAGAATGAGAGGATGGTTGAGTTGATTCTTTTCTATTTTCTGTTCCTAGAAATAGTATAATATTTTTAGTCATTAACTAAAATTTCAATCTTGCTTACTGTAATATTTCAGAGGCCTTTATTCTTCTTTTGAAATAAAATAGTAGATTATCCTTGAGGACACTCTCACTTAGAGAGTACCTTGCTGTCCTTTCAGGGAAAGTGAATTTTACAAGTTAATTGTGCATGTTTCCCCTGCATTTGATTTCCTTCTGTTCCATTAAATGACCATTTATTTTCTCCTTTCTTAGGTATTATATTTGTACTTAAGCCTAGATTGGACATTATGGAATTCTGTTTGAATAGTTGCTATGCTGAAAAAGGAATCAGGCTTGGGTGAACTCATTCTGGGTATAGATGGAAATATAGGATTCCAAGGGTTCCTGTTCTCTAGGCTGATATCTACCCTTTCTAACCACATAATTGACTTCTGCACTAAATTCCAAAGGTCTTTTTCTGAAGCTGTAAATTGAGAACAGAAATGTTACCTTGAGTGGGAGAGGTCTAGGAAGCAGTAGGTTTCATTTTCTGTCAGTCGGCCTGGCCTTTAAGTGAGTTTGGGAGTGTTGATAGCATCCTGAGCCTGCTTGGCAAAGAATGAGGGTTAGAAAGAGAGAAGTCCCCAGGCAAGGAGCCAGGTCCCTACTTGCCTCATTACGGAGAATTCAGACCTATCTATTTGGTTGGCAGGGCACACTTAATCACTGAGATCCAGCATTTCAGCAGTTTGCAGAGGAAAGTGATATATGAAGGGACAGCTGCAAGTAAACCACAACCTACATCTGAGGAGATCAAGCACTACTTCACTTGGAGGAAAGAGAAGGAAGGAAGCTGAAGGCTTAGCAGGGTAAGTTTTTCCCCCATCAACCTGTCTGCTTGCTTAGTTTATAAGTGAGTAAAGTATTTATCACCCCAGGGAGTATCACCAACGGTTGTCTTAATTGCAGTGTTTTAAATGTATTTCTCTGTTTCTCTTTTTGTTTTTCTACTCTTTTTTGAGGATCCCCAGTGACAAGTTTCACTGCGCTTTCTCCCTACCTCCCCGAAGACATTTTGTGTTTGCTGGTGAATTGGAGAAAATTAGATGGGCCCTCCTGGTCTGGAAACAATGAGATGACTTGTGGTTTAAGTGAAGCTTATGACTTTTGGTGGTAAGGAGGAAGACGGGAGACCTAGGGAATAGGTTAATATTTTGTTTCGTAATTTGGAGATGAGGGATAAGAATTTTTCAGTGCAGTCGAGTTGATGTCTCCTCCTCAGTTCCTGGTGTTTGTATTCTCTCATATACTGGGAATGAATTGGTCCAGAGACCAAGTTCACAGGAGATGGCTAGAAAAAAGTGATTCCTTTTCTGTATTGGGTAGACTCTGAATTCTGGTAAGTTCCAAGAACTTACTGCAATTCTTTCCAACTTCTTCCTTGAGACCCCTGTCTTTTTTTTTTTTTTTTCTTTGTTTCCCTCAGTTTACACTCTTTGACCTGGGGCTCTTTGTAGGAAAGTTAGAATCAGGGAACTGACTTCTAAGCCCAGAGTAGACAACCTCAGACATGAGCCTTATAAGATATATAGCTCATGCAAAGACCTGGTTTCTCATTCCCATCTTCTTACCTTCTTGCCAGAAAACTGCCTCATTTGTATGTAGAACATTGTATTCTAGAGGAAAGGAAACTATGACATTAGGGATTTTACCACCACCACTCCTGCTTTCTAAGCTGTATAATTCTTTTGACTTCTAGCTAGTTCAGCCAATCACCTGATTGCCAGGAGGTAATATTCCCTTGAAGAAAGACCTCTCCTTGGAAATACAGATACATAAGGCAATACCTTTCTGACCTTAATTAGCTTGCATTGCAGCCACAAGGTTTATGGTTTAACTTTAGGGAGATATCTATTGTAAATTCTGGGATTTTAGACTATAGAGTTGTCTCAAATCAAAGATACTTTTCCTCCATACATGTAGAAAGAAAAAGAAGGCCATTCGCTCATGATGTTACCTTGCCTGAGGTGGGTGGGTAAAGTAAATGGGTTTTTTAGAATGGCAGTGATTCTGGAAATGCAATGAGAATATGTGTTGATTAAAAGTGGAGGGTGCCTGGGCAGTCTGTAGTCCCAGCTGCTCAAGAGGCTGAGGCAAGAGAATGGCTTGAGCCCAGGAGTTTGAGGTTGCTGTGAGCTATGGTGATACCATTGCATTGTACTCAGGGTGACAGAGTGAGACTCGGTTTCTTTTTTTTTTTTTTTTTTTTTTGAGACAGAGCCTCAAGCTGTCACCCTGGATAGAGGGCTGTGGCATCACAGCTCACAGTAACCTTCGATTCCTGGGCTCAAGCAAGTCTCCTGCCTCTGCCTCCCAAGTAGCTGGGACTACAGACGCCTGCCACAATGCCTGGCCATTTTTTTTTTTTTTTTTTGGTTGCAGCCACCATTGTTGTTTGGTGGGTCTGGGCTGGATTCGAACCCGCCAGCTCAGGTGTACGTGGCGGGCGCCTTAGCCTGTTGAGATACAGGCGCCGAGCCAGAGACTCTGTTTCTGAATGAATGAATGAATGAATGGATGGATGGCAACCCATTTGTAGTGGCTCATGCCTATATTCTGTGAGGCCGAGGTGGGAAGATTGCTTGAGGCTAGGAGTTCAAGACAGCCTGAGCAAAAGCAAGACCAAGACCAAGACCAAAAGTATAGAAAAAATTAGCCTGGTGTGGTGGCATATATCTATAGTCCAGAGACTTGGGAGGCTAAGGTAGGAGAATTTTTTGAGCCTGGGAGTGGAAGATTGCAATAAGCTGTGATGAGGCCACTGTGCTCTAGCCCAGGTGACTGAGCGAAACTTTTGTCTCAAAAAAAAAAAAAAAGAAAGAAAAGAAAAGGAGGGTACAATGAAATCAGTTACTAGAACTGAGGCCATAGAGTGTGAACAGCAATTCTATTCACCCGTTAGTAAAGGGATGTGACCTTTAAACCTTAACATAATCTAATATTGTTAGGCCCAATTTCTTCATCATGGTGAAATAAAGGATATGGTATACAGATGAACTTAGCTACCTCTCTTGAATGGACTTTGAAGCCATCTATCCACCCATTGGATGACGAGAAAAATTAAAAGAGTGGATGGAAATGTAAGGGTAAAGAGAAAGAAATTGCAAAGGAAAATACAAATTCTTTCCTCCATTAACCTCAGGATACAGGTTTACAAGAGTCATGTTGTAAGATATGGATATGAGCTAGGTGATTCTGGGGTGTTTTTGTTTATTTTTGTCACCTTAGCTGTATGGTGATTCTGGAGTGTTTTCCCTAACACATATGGCCTAGAAGGATCAAATGTCAGACCATTTTGTAATAAAACATGATCCCTAGTTTGAACTTTAGTGGTTACCTCATTCACTACTGCCAGTGTTTTTATTATTATCATTTATCTGTCCCTAGAGGCAGTTAATCTGGGAACTAATAACTTTTTAGCCTTTCAGTCTTTACAGATACCTATCTTTCTTTCTTTTTAAATTTAGTTAAAATTCACATAACAAAAAATTAAAGTGAGCAATTAAATGGCATTTAGTATATTCACATTTTTTTGTTTGTTTTTTTTAAAGACAGAGTCTCACTTTATTGCCCTCGGTGGAGTGCTGTGGCATCACACAGCTCACAGCAACCTCCAACTCCTGGGCTTAGGTGATTCTCTTGCCTCAGCCTCCCGAGCAGCTGGGACTATAGGCACCTGCCGCTGGGACTACACAACATCCGGCTATTTTTCTGTTTTTGCAGTTCAACTGAGGCCGGGTTTGAACCCGCCACCTTCAGTATATGGGGCCGGCGCCCTACTCGATGAGCCACAGGCGCTGCCCTATATTCACAATATTGTGCAACTGCAGTCTCGGTTTAGTTCCAAAACATTTTCATTGCCCCTAACAGTTAAGCTATTGCTTCTCATTTTCCCTCCCGCCCAGCCCCTAGCCACTGCCAATCTGCTTTCTTCTGTCTCTGTATTTACCCGTTCTGGATGTTTTATATAAATGTCATCATAGAACATGAAACCTTTCATTTCTTTGACTTAGCATATAATGTTTTGGGGATTCATCTACAATTGTAGCATGTATGAGTATTTCCTTTTCTTTTTAAAATAGGATCTTACTCTGTTGCTTAGGCTGGATTACAGTGGTGTGATCATACCTCACTGTAACCTCAAATTCATGGGCTGACGTGTTCTTCATCCTCAGCCTCCTGAGTTGCTAGGACTCCAGGCAAAAGCTACCATACCCAGATAACTTTTCGACATTATTCTGTAGAGACAGGGCCTTGCTATGTTGTCAAGGGTGATCTCAAGCTTCTGGCCTCAAGCAGTCCTCCTACTTCAGTCTTCTAAGTGTTGGGACTATAGACATAAGCCACCATGCCCAGTCTCAATTATTTTTATGGCTGAATAATATTTATTTATCCCAATTTGTTTATCCATTCATTGGTGGATCTTTGGCTATTGTGAATAGTGCTGCTATGAACATTTGTCTGTAAACATTTGTTTGAGTACCTGTTTTTAGTTATTACTGTTTTCTGTAGTCCCTACATCATTTTATATTCTCTGGGTATGCCTGAGGGATCCAGTTATTCAGTTTCTACACATCCTCATCAGCAATTGTCTTCTGGGGTGTTTTGTTTTTGAGACAGACTCTCTCCCTTTTTTGCCTGGGCAAAATGCCATGGCCTCAAGCTATCCTCCTGCCTCAGCCTCCCAAGTAACTGGGACTACAGGCACATACCATCATACCCAGCCAACTTTCTCTTCTTGCTCAGGCTGGGCTCAATTCCTGAGCTCAGCGATCCTCTCACCTTGGCTTCCCAGAGTGCTGGGATTGCAGGCATAAGGCACACCAACAGCCTGTTTTCTGGTTGTTTTGTAATAGCCATCTTAGTGAATGTGAAGTGATAGCTCATTGTGGTTTTGATTTGCATTTCCCTAATAATTAGTGAGCAGATTTCCTTAATGATTAATGAGCATATTTTCTTGTTTATTGTCCATTTGCATGTATTCCATTTATTTATTTATTTTGGGTGGGGGGACAGAGTCTCAAGCTGTCACCCTGGGTAGTATGCCCTGGCGTCATAGCTCACAGCAACCTCCAATTCTTGGGCTCAAGCAATCCTCATGCCTCAGTTTTTCTGTTTTTAGGAGAGATGGGGTCTCATTCTTTTGCTCAAGCTGGTTTTGAAGTAGTAAGCTCAAGCAGTCTACCCACCTAAGGCCTCCCAGAGGATTACAGACGTGAGCCACCACACCTGGCCTCAAATAGTTTTTAGTTGTCTAGTTTTTTTTGTTTCTGAATCACATTCTGGTTAATAAGCCCTTATGAGATAATGTGATTTGCAAATATTTTCTCCCATTCTGTGGGTTGTCTTTTGACTCTGTTGGTAATGTCCTTTGATGCACAAAAGTTTTTTTTGTTGTTTTTTGAGACAGAGTCTCAAGCTGTCACCCTGGGTAAAGTGCAGTGGCATCACAGCTCACAGCAACCTCCAACTCCTGAGCTGAAGCGATTCTCTTGCCTCAGCCTCCCAAGTAGCTGGGACTACAGGCGCCTGCCACAACGCCCAACTATTTGTTGGTTGTAGTTATCATTGTTTGGCGGGCCCGGGCTGTATTCAAACCTGCCAGTTCTGGTGTATCTGTCTGGCGCCTTAGCCACTTGAGCTACAGGCGCTGAGCCAAAAGTTTTTAATTTTGATGGAGTCCAGTTTATCTAAGTTGTTGTTGTGCTTTTGATGTCATATCTAATAAATCATTGCCAAATATGTCATGAAGCTTTTCCCTGTTATCTTTTAACATTTTTATAGTTTTAGCTCTTTTATTTAGATTTTTAGATTTAGTAGTCAAACTCAAGTCATTCTGTTTCTTAATTTCCAGAGTATTCTTATCTACATTTCTGTTCTCAGTCTCTTCTTTATACTTGGAATTCCTTTTTCCATGAATTCAAAGTATTCTCATCTTTCAAGGTCTAATTCAACTGCTACCTACTTCATGAAGTCTTCTTTTAGTGCTTACGTTTCACTTTTCTTGTAGGATTTATATAGTACCTTTTGGGCTCGGCGCCTGTGGTTCAGCGGGCTAAAGCGCCAGCCACATACACCTGAGCTGGCGGATTCAAATCCAGCCCGGGCCCGCCAAACAACAATGGTGGCTGCAATCAAAAAATGGCCGGGCATTGTGGTGAGTGCCTGTGGTCCAAACTACTTAGGAGGCGGAGGCAAGACTCGCTTGAGTCCAGGAATTGGAGGTTGCTGTGAGCTGGGATGCCACAGCACTCTATCTAGGGTTACAGCTTGAGGCTCTGTCTCAAAAAAAAAAAAAAAAAAAAAAAAAATATATATATATATATATAGTACCTTTTATTATAGCTTACATCTAATCTCCCTATAAGACATTTAGATGAGATGTATTTTTCATATTTTTTCTATATAATCTGCAAATTATTTTATCTGTTTATTAGTAAGTATATATTGAATAAATGGATGTCTTAATATTTCTCAATATGGTCCCTTTTGTCTACTCAGCCATTTTGGAAGGTATGGGAGAAGATGAGATAAGGAAAGAGGACATCACAAAATCTCAGCAAGGTAGTACTTGGGTGTAGGTTTACTTCTACTTCATAAGTCACCACTTTAGGAAATTTTCCTTGTAATTTGTCTGACTTGCTTTGACTGCTTAGCTGTTAGCATGGTAGTGTATATTTTGTTTTGCATTTACTTGATAGTTTATTGCTGATAAATGTGTCTTTTAAAAGGAATGTTTTATCTTACCAACTAGATTAGATTGGTTAATTCTCCAAATAGATGATAGTTTTGGACAGCCAAAACGTCTGTTGCATATTCCTCTTTTAAGGAAAGAGGAAATACACTAAATTATATGAATTCATGTGTAAATCTATATGAATTCATATATAAATCTATATGAATATGTGATTTAAAAAAAAAAAATCTCAGATATTACAGATAAGTCTAAAGTCCCCCTTGATCAACCTACTTTCTATCCTAATGTCTTCTTATTTTACCCAGTTAATCACTGTTACCAGTTTTCCATGAGACCTGCCAGGTCTTTTTTATGCATTTATTTACATATCACTGTGTTGTATGTAGAACTTCACACATGTAACAGATATATGTGTAAATTATATTCACATATAACTCTTTGTCCTCTTTTTCATAACTGCCTATACTGGTCAATAATCAGTAAATACTAATTCTTACTGATAATCTGGGTCTGAGAGAACAGAATGAGAAGTGAAAATCAAGCATGTAAAGATACATAATGTGTCTAGCTTATAAAAGTCCCTTCCATATCTGTTCTGCAGATAGTCTCCAGATATCATAGGAAAGGCCATGGCTCCACGGTCCCGGCGACGAAGACACAAGAAAGTCATCTCATCTGTGGCTTCCATGGTTGGGACCCCACCCTCAGAAGTGACCCCTATGCCTCTGACAGTCTCAGAACCTGGCCCTAGTATTGATGCACTTGGCTTCTTATCCTTGGAGAATAATGTTCCTGGCCTATCCCAGTTGATCCTCCAAAAATTGAACATGAAAAGCTATGAAGAATACAAGTGAGTGACCAGTTTTGTAGAAGAGGGATACATATATATTGTTTCTGATAGAAGTGATTTCAGAAAATAAAAAGATGGAATTTTGTATCCTAACATTTGCCAGTTTTATTACTTCAGAAGAAATATGGAGGGTGCCCCCCACCCAAAAAATACATTTTAAGAAAGGAAAAAATAGGCTTAGCACCCATAGTACAGTGGTTACAGTGCTAGCCAGGTACACTGAGGGTGATGGGTTCAAACTCGAGCCAGGCCAGCTACTCAACTTCAACAATAAAAAAAAAAGCCAGGTGTTGTGGTGGGTGCCTGTAGCCCCAGCTACTTGGGAGGCTGAGGCAAGAGAATCGCTTAAGCCCAAGAGTTTGAGGTTGCTGTGAGCTGTGACGCCATGGCACTCTATTGACGGTGACATAGTGGGACTCTGTTTCAAAAAAAAAAAAAAAAAAGAAAGGAAAATACTGCATTAAAATTGTAATCCTCAGCTGGGCGCAGTGACTCATGTCTGTAATCCTAGCACTCTGGGAGGCCGAAGTGGGAAGATAACTTGAGGTCAAGAGTTTGAGACTAGCCTAAGCAAGAGCAACACCTCATCTCTACAAAAAATAGAAAAATTAGCTGGGCATTGTGTCAGGTGCCTCTACTTCCACTACACGGAGGCTAAGGCAGGAGGAACCGTTGAACCCATGAGTTTGAGGTTGCTGTGAGAGCTAGGCTAATGCCATAGCACTTTAGCCTGGGCAACAGAATGAGATTCTGTCTCCAAAATATATATAGATAGATAGATAGAGATGTATAGATAGATAGATAGTAATACTCTATATATACTGATAACAAAAGAAATCAAGTATGACTTGAGTATTACAAATTTAATGCAGTTTTTTCCTTTCTTAAAATATGTATGCATTTTTTTGGCACCCTCTATGTAATTTGGTTAAGTGAGAAATGATGTCAGTAAGAGATGTAGGAGTAGGTGGAAATGTATAGGAGGCAAGTTGGAGGACATTAGAGACTTTGGAAATATCCTTTCTTTATTGCTTGTCCTTCTATGTTGCTCTGCAGGCTGGTGGTAGATGGGGGTATCCCAGGATCAGGCTTTGGATTTCGATGTCCTCAAGAAATGTTCCAGAGGATGGAGGACACATTCCGATTCTGTGCTCACTGTAGAGCACTCCCTAGTGGCCTTTCAGACTCTAAGGTCCTTCGGCACTGTAAAAGGTGACTTGTGGGAAACTAATGGGTAGACATTCAGAAATGAGCCCATACTAAGAGCTCATTCCAAAAGGAAAGGTTAAAGGTTTTCCTCTTTTTGTATCATCCAGACATCAGCAGAGTTATAATTCTACTTATTTTTGGTATTATGGAAAAGTGAGACAAGAGGCCACAATGCTGTGTTCTCTCTCTCCCATTTTTTGAGTACTGAATTAGTAAGACCAAGTCTGTTCTGAGGAGGTTGGGATTGAGCCATATCTAAGGGCAGCTATGAACTCCTGATGTGTTTGGGGTTTTTTTGAAAGAAATATTAAAAGTGAGATATTACAGATAGAGACTATGGTGTCACTTTGGGAGAGTAATTACATTCCCAACCTCTTCTCCTTTTCTGTCAAAGATAGTCCCCAAATTTGTTGCATCAACTGTCATTCTTCTTCCTATCTTCCTGACCCATTCACTGATCTTTAGTCCTAAGAATATCAATTCCCTTCCTAAAACACCCCCAGTCAGCTTTTATGGATACAATACCTGTTCTTATGACTCATTCTCTCAGGTGCAGAAATGTCTATTACTGTGGTCCAGAATGCCAGAAGTCAGACTGGCCAGCACACAGGAGGGTTTGTCAAGAGCTTCGTCTTGTGGCTGTGGACCGTCTCATGGAATGGCTTCTGGTCACAGGTGGAGTGGTAGTGCTGGGAAACTTTGCTATAATAGTCATAGTTGGTTGTCCTTAAAGGAAGATGTGAAAGCATATTGGCTTTTTTTTTTGAGACAGAGCCTCAAGCTGTCACCCTGGATAGAGTGCTGCACCCTCCAATTCCTGGGCTCAAGCGAGTCTCCTGCCTCTGCCTCCCAAGTAGCTGGGTCTACAGGCGCCCTCCACAACGCCCAGCCATTTTTGGTTGCAGCCATCATTGTTGATTGGCAGGCCAGGGCTGGATTCGAACCCGCCAGCTCAGGTGTACGTGGCTGGTGCCTTAGCCCATTGAGCCACAGGCGCCAAGCCATGAAAGCATATTGTTATGAAAAAATAAGGAACCTCCTAGTCACTGGTTAGCAGAGTGAACATAAAAGAAACATTGATCATTAGTGAGAAGGGAATTTCAAAGCCAGGAAAGGATTAGGTTACTTTTCTCCCATAATAGATGTAGGGGGTACAAGTGTTTTGTTACATGGATGAATTATGTAATGATGAAGTCAGGGCTGTCAGGGTACCCATGACCAGAATAGTTTACATTGCACTTGATATGTTGATTTTAATCCTTTATTCCCTTCTCTTATTCCCCTATTCTTAGTTTCAGTGTCTGTTATATTACTTTATCACCATATACCACATATACCCCTCATTTAGCACCCATTTGTAAGAGAGATCATGTATTTGTTTTGCTATTATTGAGATACTTCACTTAGAATAATGGTCTCCAGTTTTGTCCAAATTTCTGTAAAAAGCATTATTTCATTCCTTTTTATGGCTGAGTAGTACCCCATGGTGTGTGTGTGTGTGTGTGTGTGTGTGTGTGTATTACATTTTCTTTATCCACAAGTATCATTTGATACTTAGGTTGATTCCATATCTTTGCAATTGTGAATTATACTATAATAAACATTAGGGTGCAGGTGTTCGTTTTATAAAATGACTTCTTTTCCTTAGATACCCATTAGAAGGATTGTTATATCAAATAGCAGGTCTATTTTGAGTTCTTTGAGGAATCTTATTGTTTCATGAAGCTTATATTAGTTTACATTCCCACCAACAATGTATAAGCATTCTGTTTTTACTGCATCCACACAAACATCAATTTTTTTCCTTTTTATAAGGTGGTATCTCATTGTGGTTTTAATTTGCATTTCCCTGATGATTATGATTAGGTTACTTCTTATTCTTTCTTTTCCTGCAGGTGATTTTGTTCTACCCTCAGGACCTTGGCCATGGCCCGCTGAAGTTGTACAAGACTGGGAAAACTGGTTTTCTATGAAAGGGTTACAGCTAGAGGCTACAGTAGATGCTGTGGTTGGTAGTCATGCCATGACCACCTTATGGGCCAGTATAGGACGGCCAAGGCCAGACCCAGATACCCTGCAGGGGTCTTTGAAGCGGCTGCTGACAGATGCCTTGTCAAGGCCCTTGACACTGGGCCTAGGACTTAGGGCCTTCAGGATAGATGTTGGGAAGACCGGGGGAAGCACAGTGCATGTGATTGGTGCTTCCCATGTGGAGACATTTCTTGCTCGCCCTGGGGACTATGATGAGCTTAGCTACATGTTTCCTGGACACCTTGGACTCCGTGTGATCATGGTGGGTGTAGACGTTGCTACTGGCTTTTCACAGAGTACCTCAACTTCACCCCTGGAACCTGGCACAGTGCAGCTTAGTGCCCACAAGGGCCTCTATCATAACTTCTGGGAGGAGCAGATAGAGACTGGTCAGAAAGCCCGTCCAGATTTGGCAGTGGCATTCCATCCAGGTAAGAGTTATTGGTTCAAAGAAATACTGGTGGCTTCCTCTTAGAATTTTCCATCCTGAATCTTGTATCTTCTATCTTTGGAACCCCATACATTTGGTCTCATTAAACACAATGTGATGACAATCTTGGTTGATAATTTGCCATATGTACCTAGGTTCAGAATTTTCTAGTGAAGGCTGAGCACAGTGGTTCACTCCTTTAATCCCAGCACTTTTGGAAGCCAAGGCAGGAGGATTACTTAAGATCAGGACTTCAAGATCAGCCTGGGCAACATAGTGAGACCCTGTCCTTTCTCTCTACAAAGATAATTTATCTGGGCGTGGTGGCATACACTTGTAGTCCTAGCTACTTGAGAGGCTGAGGAAGGGGGATCCCTTGAGCCCAGGAGGTTACAATGAGCTGTGATCATGCCACAGTACATCAGCCTAGTCAACAGAGCAGAAACATGTCTTTTTTTTTTTCTTTTTTTTAACAGTCTCACTCTGTCACCCTGGGTAGAGTGCTGTGGTGTCATCATAGCTCACAGCAACCTTAACCTTTTGGGCTCAGGCAATCCTCTTGTCTCAGCCTCCCAAGTTGCTGGGACTACAGGTGTCTGCCATGACGCCTGGCCAGTTTTTTTTGAGACAGAGCCTCACTATGTTGCCTTCAGTAGAGTGCTATGACGTCATAGCTCACAGCAACCTCAAACTCTTGGGCTTAAGCGATTCTTTTGCCTTAGCCTCCCAAGTAGCTGGGACTACAGGTGCCTGCCACAACACCTGGCTATTTATTGGTTGTAGTTATCATTGTCGTTTGGCAGACCTGAGCCAGGCTCAAACCCACCAGCTTCAGTGCATGACCGTAGCCACTATGCTATAGGCACCAAGGCAGTTTTTCTGTTTTTAGTAGAGATGGCATTTCACTCTTGCTCAGGCTGGTCTTGAATTCCTGAGCTCAAATGACCTACCTACCTTGGCCTCCCAGAGTGCTAGGATTATAGGTGAGAGTTACTGCTCCCAACCAGAACCATTCTTTAAACAAACAAACAAAAAAAAAAAAAAAACAACCTCCCTGAGCAAGAGTGAGACCATATCCATCTCTACTAAAAATAGAAAAAGAAAAATTAGCCTAGACTTGTGGCAGGTGCCTATAGTACCAGTCACTCAGGTGGCTGAGGCAAAAGGATCGCTTGAGTCAAAAGAGTTTGAGGTTGCTGTGAGCTGTGATGTCACAGTGCTCTAACACAGGGTGACAGTGAGGCTCTGATTAAAAAAACAAACAACAGAATTGAAAAAACTGGATGATGATGCTGATGTATATTGGGGATGAGTAAGATAGGGGGGTGGGATAGGTACAAAGAAATAACTTATGGGCGGCACCTGTGGCTCAAGCAGCTAAGGCGCCAGCCACATACACCTGAGCTGGCAGGTTCAAATCCAGCATGGGCCCGCCAAACAATGTTGGCTACAACCAAAAAATAGCCGGGCGTTGTGGTAGGCACCTGTAATCCCAGCTAGTTGGGAGGTGGAGGCAGGAGAATCGCTTGAGCCCAGGAGTTTGAGGTTGCTGTGAGCTGTATGATGCCACGGCACTCTACGCAGGGTGACACCTTGAGACTCTGTCTCAAAAAAAAAAGAAAGAAAGAAAGAAAGAAAGAAATAACTTATTAACTGTTTTAGTCTTTTCCCTGCCTATTCCTATTTCCATTTTTGTTCCATAGGTTTCCATTCTACCCCAGACTTGATGGAAGCATGGCTACCCACTCTGCTGCTACTTCGTGACTGTGAGATCCCTACATTGATTACTGTTTACAGGTTTTGACCTATTTCTATCTATGTGTGATATTCCCTTGACATGCTCATCTGTCATATAGTGAGAGTATTCTGCCTTCCCACATGTGGCTTTTTCATCCCCTTGTAACAAAGTCCTATGCTAGTTAATTGGGTGTTTAGTGAGATATTTGGGAGGAAAGGGTAGCTTTTGCCTACTGTAGCCTTGGATAATTTGGAGGATTGTTGAGTATGGAATTGTCAGGCTCTTGAGCAATTTCTCTCTTACCTCTCTCTTTTTTTTTTTATTAGGATATAAAAGTATAGGTTTGTTTTATATTACAGAAAGGGAAGGAGGGGGAAGAGACAAGAAAAAAAGGAGAAGAGAGTAGAGAGCAGGGAATTAAAGAGGAGGAGGAGTTTGGGGGCGAGAAAATGGTGTGACATCCCAAAGGAAGAATGCCAGCCTTTTTCTTATTTCATATAATCAGTAGAACAATGTTTCTTATCTTTCTTCCACAGCCATCAGGAATTGGCAACCTCTTTGCAGATTTTGGTGGAATTGGATACACACATCACTGCCTATGGGGCTAATCCTTTCACATCCCTCAAACCTGAACAAGTCTATTCCAACCCCAACAAGCAGCCAGTATACTGCAGTGCCTACTATATCATGTTTCTTGGAAGCTCCTGCCAGCTGGATAAGAGAGAATTGGAAGAGACATTAGATGGTGGGATTTAAATAGCTCTTGACTGGATGTCTGGAAAATGAGGAGGTTGTGATGAAATTACTCTGTTAATGCCAGGTTGTTGCCAGCTTTGAAACCCACTATATTCTCAATCCTTACTCACTACCTAGGTAAAGATTCTCAACTGAATGAGTGTTCCTGTCTAATGTGACTCATTTCTGAGTGTTTAGCCAGAGTAGCTTCTAGAGATAGGATATACTTAGTGGTTGGCAAGAGGCCCTGATGTTGGTCTTTCCAGAGTGTAGAGTTCCTAACAGTTTCCTTTGAGGAAATTATACCTTTTGACTGGAATCAGTTAGCACTGAGGAGAATTAGAACCTCCTTGTTCATCTGAAAAAGACTTTCTTCTCATTTAGCAATTTGGGCTGAAAAACAGAGAGGTATTGATTACTTGGTGGAAGTATGAGTGAGTCAGAGAAGTCAGGACTATGGCACACTGACCTATGCCTGACTTTTTTGATAGAACTGTTTCATTTTGCTATTTTTTTCTTGGAGACTTATGACTCTAGAGTAGCCCTGGTATTGTATTTTAGACTTTATTTAAATATACTTGAGTTATTTGTTATCCCCTGTTCTGCACTACAATAAACTCAGTTTGGGGCTTCTTAAGTCACTTGTTTTATCTTATTTCCTATTCATTGCCAATATTCATTAATATTACTCATCTATGCACAGCACCTCAAGATTAGAAGTTTTCCTCTTGCCATTGGAATGGACTCTTAACATTGACTCTTATGTTTGGGCCTTTTACTCTACTACACACTTGTCTCATATCATCCTTCTTTTATCACACTCTCTAGGAGTTTTTCCATCATCTTCAACCACACATACACCATCACCCCAGTGCCCACCTATATACTGTTATTGCTCACTGTAATAGGGATAATTTTAGAATTTCATTTATTCATTCAAAACAGTAAATACTTACCATGTGAAAGGTACTATATTGTGGCTTTAAGGAGATTAAAAGGTGAAAAGGTGAATGTGAAGTCTTTATTTTTTTTAACCCAAGAAGAGAAATTATATGGATATCTTTTTTGCAGTGCGTAATATAGAATAAGAAACATGAGAGAGATGGGCGGTACCTGTGGCTCAGTGAGTAGGGCACCGGCCCAATATACTGAGGTTCAAATCCAGCTCTGCCAAATTGCAACAAAAAAATAGCCCAGCCTTGTGGTGGGCTTTTATAGTTCCAGCTACTCGAGAGGCTGAGGCAAGAGAATCGCCTAAGCCCAAGAGTTGGAGGTTTCTGTGAGCTGTGTGATGCCACAGCACTCCCCGAGGGTAACAAAGTGAGACTCTGTCTCTAAAAAAGAAACATGAGAGAGGCTTATGGTGCTAAGGAAATAAGAGTGGAAAAACAGAACCCTTTTCTAAATGACTATGAAGGAAGTATGAATTAGAATTTTATGAAACAGAAGACCAAGCATTCCAGCTGGTAGTAATAACAGGAGCAGAAATTGGGAAAAAGAAAAGCATAAAGGATATTTTAGGGCACATTTGAGGATTAGTATAAATTAAGTCCTGAAGGGAGATTGAGATTGGATTATAGAAGAAGCATTGAGATTGGATTATAGAAGAAGCATCAATTCTTTGGATTGATACAGATTTGACTATGAATCTTGAAACAATCATCAGATAATTTTGTGCCCCCTGAGAAAGCTAAAATTCTCAAGTCTGGGCGGCACCTGTGGCTCAGCGAGTAGGGCGCCGGCCCCATATGCTGAAGGTGGCGGGTTCAAACCCAGCCTCAGCCGAACTGCAAAACAGAAAAATAGCCGGGTGTTGAGGTGGGCACCTGTAGTCCCAGCTGCTTGGGAGGCTGAGGCAGGAGAATCACCTAAGCCCAGGAGTTAGAAGTTGCTGTGGGCAGTGTGACGCCACAGCACTCTACCAAGGGCAATAAAGTGAAACTCTGTCTCTACAAAATAAATAAATAAATAAATAAAAAATAATAAAATTTTCAAGTCTTAGTTTTCTCGTTTGTAAAATGGAGATACTATCTAGTACCCAAAATTATATTAGCATTAAATAAAAATGTTTCATAATTGGAGGTCTCACACATCCCGGTTTCAAAATTTTCTTCTGGTTAAGAATCTGTACTCTGAAAATTTGAAATCTGAAATCTTCTAAAACCTGAAACTTTTTGAATACTTGACAAAACATTTTCAGATTTGAGGTGCTAAAGACAACTCAAGTATTTCAAAGTTTGAAAAAAACATTGAAATCTGAAACTGCAAGCAGAATGGGGACCGAAGACCCCATTCTTGGCAAGGGAAAACACCCCCAGAAAGGGGGGAAATAAAAAGGGAAGCTAAGTGAGGCCAAACAAAGGAAAGTCAACTAGTTTACCTTTAAACCAGCTGCTGCTAAATTTCTTATCTGAGCAAGTTTCCTGCTTTTCCTAGAAGCCTGGCCTTTTGGGGATACAGCTTACTGATAATCCCTGCTGGGTCTGTAAGCAATGGCCACAGAGGAAGCTCTTTGTAAGGCCTAGCAAAAAACATTAACTAGACCACTTCATGCCTAATTAACAGTCAAACAAATACCCATTGTGGACATTTGTATTTGGCTGGGGCAGAGATCAAGGGAATAGCTTAAGCCCTGGAAATATGGGTAGGAGGGCTTATATCCCTTATTGCAGAAGAAGACCCTCTGTGGTGGTGATGAGAGGAAAATTCCTCTCTTCCCACCAATTCTTCAGAGATTGACTCTGGTGGCATTTTACTCCCCAGTGAGCTAGCGGATATTAATATCCCCCTAGGAATCTGTGTGTGTGACCACAGACAGGAGGCTGTCCCCACACAAGGCTCAGGTCCTAGATTTCTCAAAGCTGCTCAGAGCCTTAAAGTTAATGATTATAGAAATAATAGAAGCTGATATGCTTACTCAGAGAAACTGCTGACATCTTTGTTCCCTTCCTCACCTTACCCTCTGGGCTAATGAGCAAATAGCCTTCAGTACAAGCTGAGTGGAACTTATACTCGGGGCCAGCCTCAGGAACCTTGCAAACGGGCGGTGGTCCCCTGTGCTCCCACCTTTGAAAATTCTATTCTGTATGTCTTGTCTCTTTATATCTGGTCATTTCTAACTTTATATTTCTTCAGTGGGTTGCAACCAGATCCACAGGTCTTAATGGATCCTGCTCCCAGGTCAGGACTCCTGCATGAAACACTCCTGGTGCAACTATTTTGGATAAGGGATATTTAATCTGTATAAAGCAACAGTAATCATGACAATGTGGTACTGGTATTGGATGGACATATAAATGAATGAAATAGAATTAACAATTGCCTTAGTCTGTTTGGAATACTAAAAAAAAAAAAACAACCATAAACTGAGTGGCCTATAAACAAATGAAATTTACTTCTTCCAGTTCTGGAAGCTGAAAATGCTAAGATCAAAATAATAGCAGATTTCATATCTGGTAAAGGCCCATTTCCTGATTTTATATAAAGTGCCTTCTTACTGTGTCCTCACATGGTGGAAGGGGTGAAAGAGCTCCCTTCTGACTCTTACAAGGGCACTAATCCTATTAAATGACCTACTGATCTCCTAAAGGCCCCATCTTCCAATACTGTCACCTTAGGGGTTAGGATTTCACCATATGGATTTTAGGGGTACACAAAACATTTAGACCAGAGCAGTAATTGAAAAAACCTTTACTTTTATAGTCAATTGATTTCTCTTGACAAGGGTACCAAAACATTTAATTGAGAAAAGAATAGATTTCAACAAATGGTGTCAAGACAACTGTATATCCACATTCAAAAAAAAGTGTATCCCTACCTGACAGAATGCAAAAATTAAAATAGTTCAAAGACCTAAAGAACTAAAAGTATTAAATTCTTTGAAGAAAATATAGGGATGAATCTTCATAAACTTTTACTTGGCAGTGTTTTCTTAGGTAGGATATTGAAACCACAAGCAAAATAGATAAATTTGATTATCAAAATTTAAAATTTTCTGCTTCAAAGAACATCAAGGAAGTATAGAATGGGGGAAAATACAAATCATATATCTAATAAAGGATGTGTATCCAGAATATATATAAAGAACTCTAACAACTTGAAAAGTAACCCAATTTTTTAATAAAAATGGGAAAATGATCTGAAAAGACATTTCTCCAAGGAAGATGCACAAATGGCCAATAAGCACATGAAAAGATGTTCAACATCTTTAGTCATTAGGAAATACAAACTAAAACCATAGTGAGATACCCCTTTACACTTGCTGTGATGGCTATAATAAAAAGAAAGATAGTAATGTGTTGATGAGGATATGGAGAAATCAGCACTGTCACATGCTGCTAGTTGGAATGTAAATGGTGCAGCCATTTTAGAAAATAGTCTGGCAGTTCCTCAAAAAGTTAAACATTCAGTTACATTTGATCCAGCAATTTTCATTCATAGCTTTGTACCCACGGGAGATTAGGGAGATTAGAACATATGCACACAAATATTCATAGCAGCATTTTTTTAATAATAGCCAAAAGGTGAAAGCAACTCAAAATTCCATCAACTTATGAATGGATAAGCAAAATGTGTACTCTTAACAATGAAATACTTGGCCATAAAAAGGAACAAAGTACAAGCTGAGTGCAGTGGCTCACAACTGTAAGCCCAGCATTTTGGGAGGCCAAGACAAGAGGATCAGGAGTTTGAGACCAGCCTGGGCAACATAGTAAGACCCTGTATAAAAAAAATTTTTTTTTCAGTGTAACAAAAAGAAAGTTTATATAAGAACAAAGGGAAAGTTTAGATCACTTCCAAAGAGTTGGAAATGGGTCCCTCTCATGGAGAAGAGTTAAGAGAAACCTACACAAAGTTTGTTTTTTTGTTTTTGTTTTTGAGACAGAATCTTACTTTGTCACCCTCAGTAGAGTGCCACAGCATCACAGCTCACAGCAAACTCCAGCTCTTGGGCTTAGGTGATTCTCTTGCCTCAGCCTCGTGAGTAGCTAGAACTACAAGCGCTTGCTACAATGCCTGGCTGTTTTTTTTTGTTTTTTTTTTTTTTTTGAGACAGAGCCTCAAGCTGTCATCCTGGAGAAAGTGCTGTGGCATCACAGCTCACAGCAACCTCTAATTCCTGGGCTCAAGCTAGTCTCCTGCCTCTGCCTCCCAAGTAGCTGGGACTACAGGTGCATGCCACAACGCCCAGCCATTTTTTGGTTGCAGCCGTCATTGTTTTGTCTGGCCCAGGCTGGATTCAAACCCACCAGCTCAGGTGTACGTGGCTGGCGCCTTAGCCCGTTGAGCCACAGGTGCCGAGCCTGGCTATTTTTTTTGTTGCAATTTGGCCAGGGCCAGGTTCAAACCGGCCACCCTCAGTATATTGGGCCGGCACACTACTCATTGAGCCACAGGCACCACCCTACACAAAATTTTTGTGAAATTAGCCAAACGTGGTGGCACATGACTGTGAATCCAGGACTTGGAGGCTGCAATGAGCTATGGTTACATCACTGTTCTCCAGTCTGGGTGACAGAGTGAGACCTCAGCTCTAAAAATAATAATATTTAATTAAAAAGTATAAATTTACAAAATGGGATGAAGTACCAGTTCGTGCTACAACATGGATGAATCTTGAAAATATGTTAAAAGAAACCAGTCATAAAAGATCACATTTTGTATGAGTATATTGATATGAAATGTTCAGAATAGGCAAGTCTATGAAGATGGAAGTAGATTGGTGGCTCAACGTAGAGAGGGAGGACAGGAGTATTGGGGGTTATGGCTAAAGGGTATAGGATTTCTTTTTGGGGTGATGTTGGGGCCCCTATGGCCCGGTCTTGGTCACCGCAGGAAGGAACCAGGTGGGACACGGATTTGAAGTACAAGCTTGCGGGAGGTGGGATAACCTTAGTTGCAGGGTAGCCCCGAGCCCCCTCTGCAACGGCTATTTGTTAAGGTTATACACAACAGGTGTGGAGAGTTCAGGTCATTCCATATGAGGGCTGCCTGCATAAGAATTGCCACGTGATCTCCTCACGCATTCTTTCCCCACAACCCTCACGAAGAACTTCTAAGCATCAATGTTTAACACATGCTTACTAGTGAGTGACCGACCTTATCTCATTCCAGAACACTGAGTTACTTGGGGGATTGCCCCAAGTCAAGAAATGTCTCTAGGTTTGCCAGGAGACTGTCCTGTTCTCAGTGTTTCCTTTTAATGTGATAAGAATCAGTAACTGTCCTTTGCAAGCATAGTGTCCAGTCCTCTACAAGGGACAGCTAATAAATTCTTAGCTGCGGAGACCTGAAGGAATACAAGGTGCTGCAAATGTCACCCATCAAGTCACCATATATAGGGAAAATGGGAAACTAGCCAAATGTACCTTTTTTTTTTTTCTTTTTCTTTTTTCTTTTTTATTTTTTTTTGAGACAGAGCCTCAAGCTGTCACCCTG
>CAUYON010120351.1:0-52649 GCA_963573935.1 Arctocebus calabarensis
CAGACTGGTCTCAAACTTGTGAGCTCAAGTGATCCACCCACCTCAATCTCCCAGAGTGCTGGTATTACAGGCATGAGCCACCCTACTTGGCCTTTGGTCTTGAACTCTTTTTTTATCTTTTTTTGAGACAGAACCTCAAGCAGTCACCCTGGATAGAGTGCTATGGCATCACAGCTCACAGCAACCTCCAATTTCTGGGCTCAAGCGAGTCTCTTGCCTCTGCCTCCCAAGTAGCTGGGACCACAGGCGCCCGCCACAACGCCAGGCCATTTTTTGGTTGCAGCCGTCATTGTTGTTTGGCGGGCCCGGGCTGGATTCGAACTTACCAGCTCAGGTGTACGTGGCTGGCGCCTTAGCCTGCTGAGCCACAGGCGCCGAGCCTGGTTTTGAACTCTTAATCTCAAGCAATCCTCCTGCCTCTCCCTCCTAGAATGCTAGGATTACAGTCATGAGCCATTTGGGAGATTCTAAGGATTTTATGAAATGTATACCATGAGGCTCGGCGCTTGTGGCTCAACGGGGCTAAGGCACCAGCCACGTACACCTGAGCTGGCAGGTTCGAATCCAGCCCGGGCTCGCCAAACAACAATGACGGCTGCAACCAGAAAATGGCGGGGTGTTGTGGCGGGCGTCTGTAGTCACAGCTACTTAGGAGGCAGAGGCAGGAGACTCGCTGGAGCCCAGGAATTGGAGGTTGCTGTGAGCTGTGGTGCCATCGCACTCTATACAGGGTGACAGCTTGAGGCTCTGTCTCAAAAAAAAAAAAAAGAAAGAAAGAAATGTATACCAATGAGGGTGGCGCCTTTGGCTCAGTGGGGAGGGCGCTGGCCCCGTATGCTGGAGGTGGCGGGTTCAAACCCAGGCCTGGCCAAAAACTGCAATAAATAAATAAATAAAAATAAAATTGGTTAATCTTTAAAAAAAAAAAAAAGAAAGAAAGAAAGAAATGTATACCAGGAAATGGGTGCAGCTAAAGACCAAATATGTGATTTCAGTATATCACATCCCTCCTTGGAGGGCCTAAAACACATCCCTGTAATTTCCTAGGATAACAGAAATCTGTTATGGTTAAAAATGTGAGCAAGCTGTCAAAGGCATATAGAACCAGTTATATATGCATGGTGACTCCCCAGGAGCTCAGAGCCACCATGGGAGGAAAAAGAAAAAGAAAACAAGGAAAACTCTGCAGGCGCCTTGCAGCATGCCTACTCCGACAAGTTCATTCTGTCTGTTTTCCTCGCAGAATAGTCTCACTGCATGGTCTACACCCATGGCTGCTCACTTTCTACGCTCTGCCTTTGTCTCTAGCTGGTATGGTTGCGCCCTGGGTGCCTGCCTGGCATGGAGCAGGGCGGGGTTCCTGACCAGCCAGATTCAGCATCTTGGCTCTCAGTCCTGCTTGCATCAGAAATTCTTCTGGCTGGAGGCCTTTTCCTTTCCCCTGGGCCTTTCCTTTCCCCTTAGGTCTGGGAACCTGAGGTTGGTAGCACTATGACTTTCAGTTTCTTTTGTGTCTCTGATCTGCTGACACCCTGGGAGGGAGACAGGACAGACACAGAAACCATATCCATTTTACAGACACAGAAACTGAGGCTAAGACGTCAGCCAAATTCCAGACTGAGCAGCAGCAGGGCTTGGAGGAGATTTAGATATGGGGGGTTGGCTGCTGGAGGAATGGAAGTGCCCCAGGCAGTCCCTGTCCACTCTGGCTTTCCTGGGAGCTACACTGGAGCACTGGCCCTTCTATTCACCACCTTTTGCAGAACCTGCCGTAGGCCCCTCCTTCCCTGGCCCTCACTCAAGAGACAACTCCCAGAGACCAGAAGGGGAGCCAGGGCCAAGGAACTGGCAGAGCAGTCAGTAGGATCAGGTGTGGAGCTGGGCCCCCCCTTCACGTGGACCTCTGTGACCCGATGTTTATGTGGAATGAATTAGAAAATTTACAACAGAGTCTGTGTGTGTGTGTGCGGGGTTCATTTATGCTACTGTGTATCTGGGACCATGGACAATTTCTCCACTTTGTGGATATCTGTTGTGTAGTTTAGGTTGAATTGAGTATCCTGGTAGCTACAAAGGGTGGGGCTCTGTTTTAATAGCACCCTGGGGAGTACTGGGAGGAGAGGGTGGAGAGGAAAGTGCTGAGGAGTTGCAGAGGCTTCAAACTGGTCAGACAACTTCAGGAACCTGAGAGCAGGAGCCAAGCAGAAGAGAGAACAGGTGCAAAGAAGAACAGGCTGGAGGCTGGATAGACGGATTCAAGACAGTGGCATGAAGCTGTTGCCCAGCTGGAGAACGGTGCTGCCTGTTGACTCCTGGAGCAGGGCCTGGCCATGGGCACAGCAATTCAGAAGTAGGTGGACTATAAGGTACCGGGGCTAGGGCAGCTCAGAGGGGAGCAGAATGGGGACCCCAGGAACCCCCATCATCTAAGGAGGCTGAATTCCTCTGGGCCCCTCCCCATCTCCCCCTCTGCCATCTCTCAGGCACTACGGCCAGCCTGGGCCGGGTTTGCCAGGAGGGGAAACAGGCTGAGCATAGGATTAGCTTCTTGGGCTGTATGATGGGAAGTCACACAGGCCCCAGTGCTCAGAAAGGACCCATGCTCAGTCTAATTCTCTGCTGTTGCTACCTTAAATTCTGTGTTTTTTTTTTTTTTTTTTTTTGAGCCAGTCTTACTCTGTTCCCCTGGGTAGAGTGCCAAAGCATCATCATACCTCACAGCAACCTCAGTCTCTTAGCCTCAAGCAATCCTCCTGCCTCAGTCTTCCAAGTAACTAAGACTACAGGCACCTGCCACGACACCCAGCTAGTTTTGCAATTTTAGTAGAGATGGGGATCTCGCTCTTGCTCAGGCCAGTCTTAAACTCCTAAGCTCAACTAATCTACCCACCTTAACCTCCCCAAATGCTAGTACCTTAAAATTCTTAATATTTTTAGGTTAGTGGCTTGGGCCTCTAATCCTAGCACTCAGGGAGGTCAAGGCGGGTGGATTGCCTGAGCTTAGAAGTTCAAGACCAGCCTGAGCAAGTTTCTATTCTAAAAATAGAAAAAACTAGTCAGGCGTTGTGGCAGGCACCTGCAGTCCCAGCTACTCAGGAGGCTAAGGCAAGAGGACCACATGAGCCCAAGAGTTTGAGGTTGCTTCAAGTTGTGACACAATAGCACTCTACTCAGGGGACAGAGTAAAACTCTGTCTGAAAAAAAGAAAAAAAAATCTTAATATTTTTGGAAGAAGGGTCCTACATTCTCATTTTCATTGGGTACCACAAATTACGTAGATGGTCTTGGCTGAAAGGGAAAGGAATCCTTGTCCTGTCACAGGGTACTATCCAGGCCAGGCCAGCAAAGGCAGCTCCCTCTGCAGCCCATCTGTTGCCTGCCTCAGAAATCCAGGGAAGTTCAGACCAATCTAATTTTTTTTTTTTTTTTTGAGACTGAGTCTCAAGCTGTTGCCCTGGGTAGAGTGCCATGATGTCACAGCTCACAGCAACCTCAAACTCTTGGGCTCCAACGATTCTCTTGCCTCAGCCTCCCGAGTAGCTGGGACTACAGGCGCCCACCACAACACCCAGATATTTTTTGGTTGTAGTTGTCATTGTTGTTTGGTGGGCCAGGGCTGGATTCGAACCTGCCAGCTCCGGTGTATGTGCCCTAGCTGCTTGAGCTACAGGCACCCAGCCAGACCAATCTAAATTTTAGAATTTGTTTTCTAAAACCTTGCTACCTGGGTGGCTCCTGTGGCTCAAAGGAGTAGGGCACCGGCCCCAAATGCCAGAGGTGGCAGGTTCAAACCCAGCCCCCGCCAAAAATAAAAACTACAAAAAAAAAAAAAAAAAAAGAAAGAAAAATAAATAAATAAATAAATAATAAAACCTTGCTACCTGTGTGGATGTGCTTAAATCACACCTACTAAATCTGGTCCCTCAACTGTGAAAGGGGTTAATACCATACCATCTAGTACCAGCTCGGTTACATATGACATTGCTTATATGTTGCTTGGCACAAGATAAATCCTCATAACAATCCTTATAACCAATGGTTATGATGATGATGATAATGATTAATTTGTTATTAATAAAAGGGTGGCCTGGAACGGTGGCTCACACCTGTAATTTTAGCACTCTGGGAGGCTGAGGTGGGCAGATCACCTGAGCTCATGTGTTCGAGGCCAGCCTGAGCTAGAGCGAGACTCTATCTCTAAAAATAGCTGGGCAGGGCGGCTCCTGTGGCTCAGCGAGCAGGGCGCCGGCCCCATATACCAAAGGTGGCGGGTTCAAGCCCGGCCTCGGCCGAACTGCAAAACAAACAAACAAACAAAAAAAAAGCCGGGCGCTGTGGCGGGCGCCTGTAGTCCCAGCTGCTAGGGAGGCTGAGGCAAGAGAATCGCTTAAGCCCAAGAGCTGGAGGTTGCTGTGAGCAGTGTGACGCCACGGCACTCTACCCAGGGCAATAAAAGTGAGACTCTGTCTCTACAAAAAAAAAAATAAATAAAAATAGCTGGGCACCTGTAGTCCCAGCTACCCAGGAGGCTGAGGCAAGAGAATTGTTGGAGCCCAAGAGTTTGAGGTTGCAGTGAGCTATGACACCATGGCTCTCAACCCAGGGTGACAAAATGAGAGTCTGTCTCAAAAATAAATAAATAAATAATAGGGAGGGGCCTCATACAGGGCATTACACGATGAGTATAACTTTCACTCCCTTTCCTCCCACCTTGCCCAGTGCTTGGTAAATTTCCAAGGCTGTCCCCTCCTCACCTCCTCAACTCTTTTCTTGTCCTGAAAAACAAGAACAGGTCCCATGCCCGGGTTCAGGTGTGGGCAGGGAAGGGAGTACTCAGGAGGCAAATGTGGCAGAGGCAGGGTGGCCTTTACCACTATGGCCAAAGTTAATACATTACTCTACCCAGATCCCCCTTTCGCAATCCAGAGCAGGGGATCTGGTTACAGATTTACTTTGAACAATGTCTGATATGTGGAGTAAAGTCCTCTTTGGCTTTTATAAAGTCATTTCTTCTTCTCCTCAGGAACTGCTCAAACCTGTGCCCCAAAGATGAGGGCCCAGGAGGACTCCGAGGGCCAGACACAGGTGCTGGGGGATGAGTGGGATGGGGTGGGAGCAGGAGGGTGGGGGCTGGAGGGCCTGCGAAGGCCTTCTCCCTTGAGAGGCCAGAGACAAACATTCTGATGAACTTGATAGAGAGTGACTGTCCCAAGTTGAATGAGGCAATTGGGGCCTGGAGTGGAGGTGGGGATGAAGGAGCCTTAAGGTTTGGAACAAGCTGACTCCTGCTTGGGAGCGAACAGAGGCCCAAACTCTCTGCCAGTGACTCCCCCAAGGATCTCCAAGGGCAGATGTGAGATTAAACTGGGCTTTTCCACAGTCTCGTTCCTTCCTGGTGCTCTTAGGTCTTCTGACTCAGAGGCCCATTTCTCTGGCTAAAATGCCCAGATTCTGAGGGCTCTAGAAACCAACACAGTGGAAGCAATGTGAAGTGGGAGGCAGGTGTGTCCAGGCCAGGTGCAAGCAGGTGGATGGACTCTGGGGGAGGGTGGTGACCCGTCTCTGAATTGCTGATAGGGCACTCAGGATACCTGATTGATTCGGGCCAGAATGGATTTTTGCATGCCCCTGTCACTCCACCCTGAGCTCCTTCTCTCTGATGCCCCTAGCATGAGTGCACCAGGGACCCCCCAGTGTCGCTGCCCACAGAACCCAAGTTTGACATGTTGTACAAGATCGAGGATGTGCCACCCTGGTACCTGTGCATCCTGTTGGGCTTCCAGGTGGGTTCCCCCAGGGTCTCCCACTCCCACTCTGCCAAGGTTATCTTGGGTAATAGTTAGAGAAACCTAAAGTCAGCACAGTGACTGTCACCAACCAGGGGTGGGAAAGAGGCTCAATGGGACCTAAAAGGCGATTAACACTCTACCAGGAGGGCTGCTGGTAACAGAGAGAAGGGCCCCCTCCACAGAGACTGCAGGAATAACATGGGGGGAGATTAGGGACCCCTAGGTTGGTGAACAGCAGCTCTCTGGAAATCCTTTGTGCAGTCAGTCCTGGGTGGGCACATTGCCAAGGGTGTCACCAGGCCCACAGACGTGAGCGTGTGGACTCTAGGGGGCCCCAGATTCCCTGTGAGCTACACCGGCCCTGCCTCATGCACTCTGCACTCTCCCCTCCACACACCCAGCATTACTTGACATGCTTCAGTGGCACCATCGCTGTGCCCTTCCTCCTGGCTGAGGCGCTGTGCGTGGGCCACGATCAGCACATGGTCAGTCAGCTCATCGGCACCATCTTCACATGTGTGGGCATCACCACTCTCATCCAGACAACGCTGGGCATTCGGTGAGCAACCTAGCTTCCTCCAACTGTGAACTCTGAGAGGCCACAACAGGAGCAGGTGGCCTCTCAGAGGACTATGATGGTACAAAAACACTGCTATCCATTCCCACCTGCGGCTCCTACCCCCAGGCCAGACTTAAGAGGTAGAAAGCATGACTGGCACTCTGCGCACCTTGATTTTGGTGCTCCATGCTCTGGTGCGCCTCAAGGACGAGGGGTCTGTAGGTTTAAAGGGATGCTTTCTAACTGGGCTGTCCTCCGCTTTAGGCCTACTCTGAATACTCAGAACCACTACTTCCCTGCCCAAAATTGGGCAGGGAATGCCATCCTTAAATTGGCTCCTCGGGCCTACATGAGCCTCTTCAATGGCCCACCTTCCCAGGGACCCCCCTGCCTCCATGTGTGCAGCCCTAGCCTGGGGAGCAAAAGGATTGAGCAGTGAGGGACTAGGGGAAGTGGAGCTCAAATGCAAGATCTGAGCTTCCCATTGCCATCCATGTGGGCCCTCCTCACAGTAGGAGGGTTTTTTTGTTTGTTTGTTTGAGACAGAGTCTCATTATGTCACCCTCAGCAAAGTGCCATGGCATCACAGGTCACAGCAACCTCAAACTCTTGGGCTTAAGTGATTCTCTCGCCTCAGTCTCCCAAGTAGCTGGGACTACAGGCACCTGCCACAATGCATGACTGTTTTTTTATTATAATTGTCATTCTTGTTTAGCAGGCCTGGACTGGGTTCCAACCTGCCAGTCCCCGTGTATGTGGCTGGCTCCCTAACTGAGCCACGGCGCCAGGCCTGAAAGGGGGGGAGTTTTGAGATTTGTTTTCTTCCTTGACAATCCTGCCTGGACCCTCAATGATTTCACTCTGTCCTGCCCCCTTTTCTCTGTGCCCCTTTTCCCTGATCTGTGTCTACAACCATCCTCCCCACTCTTCCCCATCATATCCCACTTCACCCCTGCTGCTCTATGCTTCTTTCCCAGGCTGCCGCTGTTCCAGGCCAGCGCCTTTGCGTTTCTGGTTCCAGCCAAAGCCATTTTGGCCCTGGACAGATGGAAATGCCCCCCAGAAGGTTGGCACATTTCTGGGGTCTGTCCTGGAGAAAAGGGGAGGTCCAGGCCTAGAGGTCTGGGCAATTGTCCCTAGTCTAGACACCAGGGTACAGTCACAGCACATCTTCTCTCCCTGTCTATGTTCCCATGTTCCCTATTTGTGTTTCTGACTGTCCCCAGAGGAGATTTATGGTAACTGGAGTCTGCCCCTGAACACCTCTCATATCTGGCATCCACGGATACGGGAGGTAGGTTTACATGTGAAGGTAGAAGTTGGTCCCAAGGAGGAGGGTAGATGGGAGTGAGGGTCTTTGCTGAGTTGGGGGATTCAAGGAGGGGACCCATGAGCTTTTCTCCTGTTAACTTATACCTGATATTTGTGCTTCCAGGTTCAGGGTGCGATCATGGTGTCCAGTATGGTAGAAGTGGTAATTGGACTGATGGGGCTGCCTGGGGCCCTGCTCAGCTACATTGGGCCTCTCACGGTCACCCCCACTGTCTCCCTCATTGGTCTCTCTGTCTTCCAAGCTGCTGGAGACCGAGCTGGCTCCCACTGGGGCATCTCAGCTTGGTGAGCAGGCATCAGGCCTGATCCATGCCTTGCCCCAGCCCCCCACCCTCTTCACGTCCTTGCTCCTGGGCCCAGTCTGGCCTACTATCCACCTCCTCCTTGTGCCTCTGTCCCTAGCTCCATTCTCCTGATCATCCTCTTCTCTCAGTACCTGCGTGACTTCACCTTCCTGCTGCCTGTATACCGCTGGGGCAAAGGCTTCACTCTCTTCCGCATCCAGATCTTCAAGATGTTTCCTGTGAGGAGCTGGCAGGTGGCAGGGGCTGGGACTAGGACTGGGGCTAGGGTGGGGCTGGACCTGTGCCCAGGACCAAAGTGGGGACAAGTGCAGGAATAACATGGGAGCTAGAACCAGAACAGAGGTGAGGTCCCAGTCATAGGCTGGAGCAGGTGCTGGGACAGGAGTTTGAGCCACTGTTAGTGGAAAAGCCAGGGCTGATGTTGGAACAGGTTAGCCAGGACCAAGATCTCCGTTGCCTTCAGTGTACCCCTCACTCCACTGTGCTTCAGATTGTGCTGGCCATCATGACTGTGTGGTTGCTCTGCTATGTCTTGACCCTGACGGATGTGCTGCCCACAAACCCGACAGCCTATGGCTTCCAGGCACGAACAGATGCCCGTGGGGACATCATGGCTACTTCACCCTGGATCCGCATTCCCTACCCCTGTGAGTGACACCACTTGGGCCCCTCGGGCTCCAACTGAGACCACCTATGAAACAGGTTCCTGGTGACCTCTTTCTAGTTGATGGCAATTACCATTAGCTGCACATTTTCAGTGTGCCAGAGTGATAGCCTACTCAGAGAAAACTTCACTCCAGCTTTATGACTCTGAGTGGCCAAAATAAGCTCCCACAACTGCATGGCTCCCATACCAGCTCCAGATCTCCTTACTTGCCCCTCTCACAATCACTGGCCAGTCTGCCCCTGACCCATTACAATCTGCATCCCACCCCAACTAGGTCAGTGGGGCCTACCCACAGTAACTGCTGCTGCTGTCCTCGGAATGTTCAGCGCCACATTGGCAGGCATCATTGAGTCCATTGGCGATTACTATGCATGTGCCCGCCTGGCCGGTGCACCACCCCCTCCAGTACATGCTATCAACAGGTATGCCCACCTGCCCTCCTCAACATCTGATCCCCCTCAGAGGCCACTCAGGAAGTAAGTACAGGAAGGTCTTAGAGAATCACTAACGCTCTGCAGACCTCATTTTTCTTGCTATGTGATGGGATGCTCTTATCATGTTGTGTGATTGTTGGGAGTAGCTAAGGAGATAATGGAGTCAAGAGGGAGCAGTTGTAGATAACATTCCATGTGCCTGGCTCTCAGTGTGCACTCTCTTATGCAATCTGCTAACCACTCTGTGAGACAGGTACCATCACTTATCCCCGTTTTACGGATGAGGAAGTTGAAGTCCAGAATTGCCCAAAGCAGTTAAATGCCAGGGCATTGGAACTAATGCTCAAACCCGGGCTCTTGGCTCCCAGACCTCCTTTTAGCCTGGAGTGGGTAGTTCTAGAGACCAATAGTTGCAGCCCACACAGCCCCCAGAGGGCGGGCAGCTAGCCAGGGTGGTGGGAGGACTCAGCCTGGAGCAGAGGCTGGACCAAGCCCCACCAACCGGCCCTTTTCCTTACAGGGGCATCTTCACTGAAGGCATTTGCTGCATTATCGCTGGGCTATTGGGCACAGGCAATGGGTCCACCTCGTCTAGTCCCAACATTGGTGTCCTGGGGATTACCAAGGTGTCTGACAAGCCAGAGTAGCACAAAGTCCTGCCCTCATTCCGTGTGTTGCAAGCCTGCCCCAACCTGGTCCCCACTTTGGTCTAGCAGCCTCACCTTGTCTCTGAGAGGCTTCCCAGCTTTGTCAAGCCCCAGCTGGTTCATGCCTGGCTCTCATAACAGGCCCCTGCCCCCGAACTAACCCTGCTCCCAGCCTCATCCCCAGGTCTAGCTCTGCTTCTGGCTTCCTGGCAGGTGGGCAGCCGACGCGTGGTACAGTACGGTGCGGGTATCATGCTGATCCTTGGCACCATTGGCAAGTTTACGGCCCTCTTTGCCTCACTCCCTGACCCCATCCTGGGTGGCATGTTCTGCACCCTCTTCGGTGAGTGCTTTGCGTGGACCTGGGCATAGGGACTGAGGCGAGGCTTGGGTCGCCAAGTAGAGGGACCCATAGGCTGCTTGGTGCCTCCAGTGGTTCTCTTGCTCCTTTAGGCATGATTACAGCTGTGGGACTGTCCAACCTGCAGTTTGTGGACATGAACTCCTCTCGCAACCTCTTCGTGCTGGGATTTTCCATGTTCTTCGGGCTTACGCTGCCCAATTACCTGGAGTCCAATCCTGGCGCCATCAACACAGGTGCCTCAGGCTGTCTCCTGTCTCCAGAAGTGGGGGAGGTGGGGTAGACCCAAAACTTTGAGCACAGAATCCTCCCTCAAAGGATCCACACAGCTAGAGCCACAAATCCTACTCAACTCTATTAATCAGCTACTGAGAGGCTAATTAGCATTTGTGCTCAACTAAGAAACTTTCTGTGGACAGATACTGAGTTTCATGTGTTCATTTTATTTTATTTTTTGAGACAGACTCACACTATGTCACCCTCAGTAGAGTGCCGTAGCGTCACAGCTCACAGCAACTTCAAACTCCTGGGCTTAAGCGATTCTTTTTTTTTTTTTTTTGAGACAGAGCCTCAAGCTGTTACCGTGGGTAGAGTGCCATGGCATCACAGCTCACAGCAACCTCCAATTCCTGGGCTCAAGCGAGTCTTCTGCCTCCGCCTACCAAGTAGCTGGGACTACAGGCGCCCGCCACAACGCCCGGCCATTTTTTGGTCGCAGCCGTCATTGTTGTTTGGCGGGCCCTGGGACTGGATTCGAACCTGCCAGCTCAGGTGTACGTGGAAGGCGCCTTAGCCCATTGAGCCACAGGCGCCAAGCCGCGATTCTCTTTTTTTTGAGACAGAACCTCAAGCTGTCGCCCTGGATAGAGTATTATGGCATCACAGCTCATGGCAACCTCCAATTCCTTGGCTCCAGTGAGTCTCCTGCCTCCGCCTCCCAAGTAGCTGGGACTACAGACGCCTGCCACAACCCCCGGCCATTTTTTGGTTGCAGTCATCATTGTTTGGTGGGCCCGGGCTGGATTCAAACCCACCAGCTCAGGTGTACGTGGCTGGCACCTTAGCCCGTTGAGCCACAGGCGCTGAGCCTTAAGCGATTCTCTTGCCTCAGCCTCCTGAGCAGCTGGGACTACTAGGCTTGACTATTTTTGGTTGCAGTTATCATTGATGTTTAGTTGGCCCGAGCTGGGTTTGAACCTGCCAGCCTCCTTGTATGTGGCTGGTGCCATAACCACTATGCTATGGCCCCCAGCTCATGTGTTCATTTTATTTCTCAAAACAATTCCATGAGACAGATGCTATTATCACCTCCATTTTACAGCTAAGGAATGGAGTCACTGAGAGATTAAGAGATTGTTCCAAGTCAACAACTTTAAACCCATAGATAGGATGTCCCGTGCGATGGCTAATGCCTGTAATCCTAGCATTCTGGGAGGCCAAGGTGAGAGGACTGCCTGAGCTCAGGAGTTGGAGACAAGCCTAAGCAATGCAAGATCCAGTCTCTATGAACAGAAGAAGTAGAAGAGCACTGTAGCAGACACATTAGTCCCAGCTACTTGGGAGGTAGAGACAAGAGGCTCGCTTGTTGAGCCCTACAGTTAGAGGTTGCTGTGAGCTCCAACACTATGTGGCATGGCACTCAACCCCAGGTTGACTCAATGAGACTCTCTTGAAAATAAATAAAAATAAACCCACAGAGGTGGTGCCTGTGGCTCAGTTGGTATGGCTCTGGCCCCAGATACCAAGGATGGTGGGTTCAAACCCAGCCCCGGCCAAACTGCAACAAAACAATGGCTGGCGCCTGTAGTCCCAGCTACTCGGGAGGCTGAGGCAAGGGAATCGGCTAGGCCCAAGAGCTGGAGGTTGCTGTGAGATGTGTGAGGCCACGGCACTCTACCAAGGGCACAAAGTGCAACTCTGTCTCCCCAAAAGAAAAAAAAAAAAGGGCAGTGCCTGTGGCTCAGTGTGTAGGGGCACCACCCCATATACTGAGGGTGGGAGGTTCAAACCTGACCCCAGCCAAACTACAACAAAAAAATAGCTGGGCATTGTGGCGGGTGCCTGTAGTCACAGCTACTCAGGAAGCTGAGGCAAGAGAATCACCTAGGCCCAGGAGTTGGAGGTTGCTGTGAGCTGTGTGACGCCACGGCACTCTACCGAGAGCAATAAAGTGAGACTCTGTCTCTACAAAAAAATAAATAAATAAATAAAATAAAAATAAACCCACATAGGGCGGCGCCTGTGGCTCATCAGGTAGGGCGCTGGCCCCATATACCGAAGGTGGTGGGTTCAAACCCGGCCTCGGCCAAACTGCAAAACAGAAAAAATAGCCGGGCGTGGTGGGCACCTGTAGTCCCAGCTACTCAGGAGGCTGAGGCAAGAGAATCACCTAAGTCCAGGAGTTGGAGGTTGCTGTGAGCTGTGTGACGCTATGGCACTCCACTGAGGGTGATAAAGTGAGACTCTGTCCCTACAAAAAAATAAATAAATAAATAAACCCACATATAGGAAAGACAGAGGTACAGCTAGGTTTAAAAGTCAGAGCATTGTGTCTGTCCTTTACCATTTATTTGTTCAAGGAAATGAGTAGGCTAAACGAGTGGGACGTCCCTGAGCTCTGCTCTCCAGATAGGGCCATGGCCTCCATTGCTTTTCCACAGGTAGTCCTGAAATGGATCAGATTCTGACTGTGCTGCTGACCACAGAGATGTTTGTGGGCGGGTGCCTTGCTTTTATACTGGACAACACAGTGCCAGGTATGGTTCAGCCTTGGGAGGGGAGCACAGAACTAGGCTGGACCCATATGCACTCCAACAGATGGTCCCTGAGCCAGAGCTGCAGCCAGGTCCAATGCCACGCAGGCCTTGCGGGGCATCAGAAACAGGTGGGCTGGTGGAGTGCTTCCTGGTTGGAGGGAGAGACCCAGTACTAGGCAGAGGCATGCCTTGTAGGTCTTCAAGAGGGTAGAGCTAGAAAAGTCATTTTGAGTCCTTTCCCGTTTCTTGAGAGTTACTGGGCCAAAGGTGTTTTTGAGTAGGACACAGAAATGTAGCTTCTTGGCAAAATCCATTCCAAATGTCAGTAGCCTGCCACAATGCCTGCTAGAAGCTTTTTGCAAGGATTGTGGAGGATACCTTGTGAGGACCCTGAGAATCCTCCTGGCCCAGTATAAAAATATATAGCGTGCTCAGTAAATGTATTAAAAAATGTTACCAGGTGTTCTAATAACATGGTTAACATTTACTCAACAGCTACTATAAGTGAGGCAAAGCTGTGTCTCACTTCATCTTCAAATATTATGGCTGTAAAGTCACAAAATTAACACTGCAAATCTGAGATTTTTTTTTCTTTGAGTCAGAGTCTCACTATATCACCCTCGGCAGAGCACTATAGCATCATAGCTCACAGCAACCTCAAACTCTTGGCTTAAGCGATTATCTTGCCTCAGCCTCCCAAGTAGCTGGGATTGTAGGCACCTGCCACAATGGCTATTTTTTTGCTGCAGTTGTCATTGTTGTTTAGCAAGCCTGGGCCGGGCTCAAAGCCACCAGCCTCAGTGTATGTGGCTGGTGCCTGTCACTCAGTGCGTAGGGTGCTGAGCCAAATCTGAAATTTTTATTTTTTATCTGTTATTATTTTTTAGAGAAAGAGTTTCACTTTGTTGCCCTTGGTAGAGTGCTATGGCTTCAAAGCTCACAGCAACCTCCCGCTCCTGGGCTTAGGCGATTCTCTTGTCTCAGCCTCCGAAGTAACTGGACTACAGGCACCCGCCACAATGTCTGGCTATTTTTTTGTTGCAGTTTCGGCCGGGGCCAGGTTTGAACCCCCGATCCTTGGTATATGGGGCCAGTGCCCTACTCACTGAGCCACAGGCGTTGCCCCAAATCTGAGATTTTTATGTATTTATTTATTTATTTGAGACAGAGCCTCAAGCTGTCACCCTGGATAGAGTGCTGTGACGTCACAGCTCACAGCAACCTCCAATTCCTGGGCTCAAGCAAGTCTCTTGCCTCCGCCTCTTTAGTGGCTGGGACTACAGGCGCCCGTCACAACGCCTGGCCACTTTTTGGTTGCAGCCGTCATTGTTGTTTGGCAGGCCCGGGTTGGATTTGAACCCGCCAGCTCAGGTGTACATGGCTGGCGCCTTAGCCTATTGAGCCACAGGTGCCGAGCCCCAAATCTGAGATTTTTAATAATGTCCATCTGAGGGCTGGTGTGGTGGCTCATGCCTGCAATCCCAGCACTCTGGGAGGCTGAGGTGGGTGGATTGCTTGATCTCATGAATTGGAGACCAGCCAGAGCAAAAGTGAGACCTTGTCTCTACTAAAAATAGGAAAAACTGAGGCAAGAGGATTGCTTGAGCCCAAGAGTTGGCGGTTGTTGTAAGCTGTTCTGCCATGGCCCACTGCCCTGAGCAACAGCTTTTTTTTTTTTTTTTTGGTCTTAAAAAAAAGAATAATGGCTCGGCGCCTGTGGCTCAACGGGCTAAGGCGCCAGCCATGTACGCCTGAGCTGGCGGGTTCGAATCCAGCCTGGGGCGCCAAGCAACAATGACGGCTGCAACCAAAAAATGGCCAGGTGTTGTGGCGAGCGCCTGTAGTCCCAGCTACTTGGGAGGTGGAGGCAAGAGACTCGCTTGAGCCCAGAACTGGAGATTGCCGTGAGCTGTGATGCCACACATTCTATCCAGGGTGACAGCTTGAGGCTCTGTCTCAAAAAAAAAAAAAATAATAATAATAATGTCCATCTGACACAGTCAGTGGTATCCCAGTTATTGCACCACACTCTATCAGGGGACCTGGGTTGGAGGCCTGGGAAAGGCTCCATGGAGACAGGAGTTAATGCCTACATCAAGTAACTTACCAGTCTCAACATAGCCCCAGGTTCTGCTAGCCTCTCTTTGAAGTTCCAAGTGTTGATAAGAATACAGCATAGACGTGGGAGGCTGTGTATAGCTAATAAGTTTGAGGAGGCAGGGAGGGGCTAGGGTTTCCTAAGGGGATTTTAGGCTGAATCAGATGGGGTGGCAACTGTTGCTTGAATTAATGAGTAGGTATCTGACCACAGTACTCACTCCTCATTTAGAGAAAGCTGGGGCTGGGGGCTGTTCTAAAGACAGTAAAGTGGCAGCCTTAATGCCTAGGTAACTTGGGGAGATGGAGAGCATCTGGGAGGGCATCTGCACATCAAGAGGCTTGTGAAAGGCCTCACAGACTCAGAACTGCCTAGTTGAGTCCACCACACCCTCATCTTTCAACCCAACTGAATATCAGCAACCATCCCTGCCATCGATCATTATTTGTGTATGTTACAGTCCTTCTACGTGCCTTGATGAGGAACCTGAAGCTCAGAGTGGTTAAATCACTTAGGGTCATCCAGGATCACACAACCTGGATGCAAACCCAAGTCTGGCTAGGTCAGAATCCAGTTCTTGACCATGGAAGTACAAAAATGTTTTCCAGCCCTTACCCTGCTGACAGTCCACTTTGCATTTGCTCTTTCTCTTTACCTACCCACAGTCCAAACTTAGAAGGCAGTCAATTTAGAGCTACAAATGCTGGTAGAGCTTATTGGCTTGGCCCTGAATTAAGACACTGAGGAGGAGGTGCAAAAATGTGTCAGTCACAGTTTGTTTTGAGGAGCTCCTTGTACAAGATACAAAGTAAAACTGGGTCTAAATAAGCAAAGAAGTCAATGAGGCTGGGCTGGAGTCACCCAGAGGGTTTCCTGGATAAAAGAGACTGGGGGGGCCTAGGAGAGAGGAAGGGAATTGGAAGAGAGAAGGAACTGCAGGTAGGGAGATCAGACACCAGGACCATAGTCTGTGCCACACCTATGACTTCCCTCTCTACTCTACCTACCTGTGCTCTTGTGTAGCCCAGCCTAGTCAAAACTGCACCTCCTCTGGGAAGTCTTTCCTGAAGGCCCTATCCTTTGCTAGTCCACTCCTTGAGATTCTGAAATGCATCTGGTTTGTGCTACTCACAGGGTTGTTCTTAGCCTAGGTTACAATCAAGGAGTGAGTGGAAATCTCTCACTCCTTCTGCTAGATTTATAATTTATATTTGAGTCTTTGTCAACCTCAACCCCAGAAAACTAGAGATCTCCCAGTTTTAAAAATTCCCCTAGGTGTAGGGTGGCTCCTGTGGCTCAGCGAGTAGGGCACCGGCCCCATATACCGAAGGTGGCGGGTTCAAGCCCGGCCTCGGCCGAACTGCAAAACAAAAAAGTAGCCGGGCGCTGTGGCAGGCGCCTGTAGTCCCAGCTGCTGGGGAGGCTGAGGCAGGAGAATCACTTGAGCCCAAGAGCTGGAGGTTGCTGTGAGCAGTGTGACGGCACGGCACTCTACCCAGGGTGATAAAGTGAGACTCCGTCTCTACAAAAAAAAAAAAAAATCAAGAAATATGTGGTAAAAGGCTGCACCAGTTCCTTATCTACCACTAGACTATGGAATATGTGATAGGATTGATGGAAAAATAACAGCTCTGTGTTCACAGCCTTTGGTAGAGAAACTACCTAGAAATACAAAATGTATAATGTAGGGCAGAAGAGACCAACCCATTCTCACGCATACGATGTAATAGTACACCTAAGATGATTTCATTTATGTATCAATGAAAATTATTATCTGGGCGGCACCTGTGGCTCAGTCAGTAAGGCGGCGGTCTCGTATACCAAGGGTGGTGGGTTCAAATCTGGCCCCAGACACACTGCAACAAAAAAGAGCCAGGCATTGTGGTCCCAGCTACTCGGGAGGCTGAGGCAAGAGAATCGCCTAAGCCCAGGAGTTGGAGGTTGCTGTGAGCTGTGAGGCCACAGCACTCTACTGAGGGTGATAAACTGAGACTCTGTCTCCAAAAAGAAAAAAAGAAAGAAAATTATTATCAAGTACATTATAGCAAAGTTTTTACCTCTGTGATGAAAAATGGCCTTGGTATTACTTCTTCATTTAATGATAATGGCATTAGAAATTATATTTGTTTAAAAAAAAACAGAAATTATATTTGTTTTTAAACAACAATACCCCCTTCTGAGGCCACAGGGAGCTCAAGTTTGCCAAGATCTGTGAAGGAAGAGTTCACCTATTTACCATCAAGAGCACAGGGACTGAAAGGCACGTTGTGATGAGGCAGACAGAGACCAGGACTAAGGTACAGCCGTGTCACAGTTGCATACAGTCATAATCCTGCCGCCCACAACAAACATGACTAAGAAAATGACCTCACCTCCTAGAAAATGACGTCACTGAGCCCAGAAGGGGTGGGCGGGGCAAGGCGCTATCTACATCACTCCCACTGCATGTTTTCATATTTTTCTGAAGACTTTGTTAAGCCTGAAAATTTCCAGAACAATAGCCACACAAAGACATCTTTGAGTTTATTTAAGAATGCTTGAAATAAGTTTTGAGTGTTACTTCAGTGAAGAAGATAAAGAACCAGAGCTTCAGTGAGGGAAGGCTGGAAGCAGCCCCTGGGCACCTCTCCCCTCAGACTCCTCCGTGGAGGAGGGTCAAGGAGTCAGCATTACAAATCTTAAATGACATAAGAGATCGCCTGCAGATCTCTTGGGATTCTAGCCACTAGGAAGCAAACAGGATGAGAGACCGAAATGGGAAAAGCAGCAGCAGGACAGCTCCCAGGCCCCGACTGGAGGTCCCACACTAAGGGTCTCGACACACACAGCTGTGTCCCTGCATCCGCCTGCCACGATGCACCTGCCACCGGAAACACAGAAGCGTCCTTGGGCACCTACTTCCCTACCCCAAACTTCACATTTATTCCTGCCTCCAAAGTCTCTTTCAGTGTTCTCCCCAATACAGTTTAGTCGGTGCACTTTGAGGGGTTCTCGACTCCACAGACAGCAGCTTTCATTAAAAACATGGAATTGTAACAAGCAAACACCAAAACGCAGGCCCGACAGAGAAAGATAAGGGTAGACGTCAAAAAATGAGATTCAGGAAATAAAACACGTGTGTACTTTCGCTCGCTTTGTTTATTCACTTGTTGCTTATTTCTTTTTTTTTTTTTTTTTTTTTTTTTTTGAGACAGAGCCTTAAGCTGACACCCTGGACAGAGTGCTATGGCATCATAGCTCACAGCAACCTCCAATTCCTGGGCTCAAGCGAGTCTCATGCCTCCGCCTCCCAAATAGCTGGGACTACAGGTGCCCGCCACAACGCCCGGCCATTCTTTGGTTGTAGCCGTCATTGTTGTTTGGTGGGCCTGGGGGCTGGATTCGAACCCGTCAGCTTAGGTGTATGTGGCTGGTGCCTTAGCCCGTTGAGCCACAGGCGCCGAGCCTGTTGCTTATTTCTTACCTTACCTGTGGGCATAAATGAGATCCTCACCATCGGTCTCTTCTTCTTGTCCCTAAAACTGAAACTTCAGCTCAGTTCAGTGTCATAAACGCACCAGCGGTAACGTTCATCTAAAGACAATTTTTCCTTGGGCAAAACGTCCTGCATGCATTATATCTAGAGTTTAAAGCAACTTAGATTTTCGATTTCCTAAAAGGTAGTCACAAATGGTGCATAGAAAACTGCAGAGTATGTTAAGACACAGCCTTTGGGTGGAAGCGAAGTAGCTGTGAAATCAGCATCTGGCTGTTGGCAGTAAGGGGCAGGTGTTGGAATATCTGACAGATACACTGTACCTAAAAAGGCAAATTAAGTAGGGCTTCTGATACACTGTACCTAAAAAGGCAAATTAATGTGGGGCTTCTGATACACTGTACCTAAAAAGGCAAATTAACGTGGGGTTTCTCAATCTGCAGCCCCCGTCAGTGTGACCCCTGGGAACCAACACAGACCCAAAGACCTTGGATGGTGTGTGCTCAGAGAAGCAGCTGCACGGGCCGGTAGTTTTTGTTGTTGTTTTTTTGTTTGTTTTGTTTTCCATTTTTTTTTTTTTTCTCCTACACTTTAACAATGAAACCCCTGCAGTGCAACCTACTGGCATGTTACAAATATCTCCAACAAGTACAAGCCCCTTCCAAAAAAAAAAAAAAAGCCAACAATATTTTCTTGATATTTAAGGCTTAAGAGCAGATGTATAGACTATACACTAAGCTTTCAAATTAAAAAAAAAAAAAAAAAAAAGGAAAAAGGAGAAAAGCCCATATGGTGCCAAATGTTGGCAGCTATCTTCTTTCTTCCCAGACAAAACTCTTAGGTCTTGTGAAAACAACATTTGTAAAGTGCCAAAAACAACACATTTAATTGTTGTGATGGCTTTCCTGCCCGACTGCTTCAACCCTTCAACCGCTTTATTGCTCTGACTGCATCCACGTCCAGCCTCTGGGATAAAATTAAGAGCCAACTTTAACTTTTAACTAACCAAATGCCATCTCCTCGGCCACAAAAAGCAAGTCTTTGTATTTGAGATGCTTTTTTCAAGAATAGAAGAAAAATGCTAAATGTATTACATTTGCTCCCCACCCCAAATGCCAACCCTCCGTGTAAGTCAGTCTGAGGAATCCAGCGCGGTAATTGCTTCTAATGCAGTAGTGATATCAACTTCCTATAGAAAATTTAGAAAAAATACGAAATGGCTTTTAGGAAGCACACTATCAACCACTACTCCCCTGTAGCCCTGGAGATTAAATACTAACGATATCTTAGCATAGTACGATCTAAATAGGCATAGAAATATTTATGGAGACATACATAAAAAATACAGAAAATCCTACTTGCACCCTGTTTGTTCAGATAACATCGGAGTATGTTTTCCCCTGGGGAGGCGGCATCTGATCGCTGCCCCACATCCCATGAGTAAGGCCAGCTCCGTGTGACTCCCAGCACTTCTCCTGGGAGGTTTACTGCTTTCCTGGCCAGCCGAGGAACCTGTGTTAAACTCACTGATGACATGAAGTGCTGAAACGTGAGAAAGGTGAGAGACGATTGCGGTGTAGAAGCGTGCAAGCCCAAACAGCCATCTCTGAACACATCCAGCTCCGTGGTGACTATCTTCAAGAAAAGAGAGCGTATCAAAAAAGAGATAAATTGACTGGCTGGTCTCCCGAAGTTAAGAAGCCTTTGCAAGATTCATGATTATTCCTTTAAATACTCAAACCATTTGCATGCATGCACAATATAGGAAAGGAGCCATTTAATTTGAATAATAGACCAAAGTTAAAAAGCATTTATTACCTTCTGCCTAAGGGTGACATGGCCTTGATTCACATGCAAACCAATGGAAAAAAACCTAGGGCTCACTTATTTTTTTTCCTTCAGAGCATCAATACCACTCCTGTTGGTCATTAAAGAGTAATCTCTCTCTCACACACACACACACACACACACACACACAACACATTCTCTCTCTCTCTCTCTCTCTCTCTCTCTCCTTATATCTCTCTCCCCTCCCCCTCTTCTCACAGGGTGCTGCAATGTTTCTTTATAACAAACTGGTTTCAGGAAATTATTAATGAGGGGTTAGGAGGTTACACAGCAGCTAAGCCCCAAGAATGTCTGTGCAAAGAGAGAACTACCTATTCAGAGGGAAGGGAATTGTTTGCGGAGGACTGGCAGTTTGAAAGGGAATTCCTAGCCAAGAAACTTTCTATATTGTGCAAAGCCAAAATAAAATGAGTCATAACATTTCACATTTCCTAACCGTGTATTACTAGAACGACCTTGGACTTTTTACAGAAATCAAAGACTGCACAAGTGAGAAAAATAGAACCGCCTCCCCTTTCCTCTTCTCACCTAGACCCCCATGTTTGAGGACGTCTGAGATGCGGTAGGGTCAGTCCTGGCAGAAGGTGTTAAGAACTGGATGACATAATATTTGTAACCTTCAGCTTTAACTTCAGGAAGAGACATAAAAAGTGGAAAAGAAAAGTAGCTTTCCTTAGAGGTACCCAAGTCCAAGCATGCCCAGCCACCACCAGCACCACCTATGTTCCTTTTTCTAGGTCACGTACACTATTAGAAAAATCAAATCTCTTAACCAATGGTTATGAAGAGTCCAGAATATGACACCCTAACATGCACCACTTTGGCATAAGTATTATTTTGAGCTGAAAATAATTGATAATCAACAGATACAAGTAAAGTTCTCTGTTCTTTATCTGCCTACAGGTAGGGCATAAATTTCTCTTCGTGGAGGAGATATAAATACTCCTTTCTCAGACTGGATGAGCAAAGAATCCTATCATCAGAGGCAAACAGCTGGAATAGAGATAAGTCTGTATAAAAGGACTTTACTGAAATAACCCTATTTAACATGAATTTCCCCCATATTTGTCCTACTTGCTTTCCCAAAATTTCTGGACTCTTGAAGCCCAAACCCCCTTTCCTTTATCTAGTCACTTCTCCACAATTTATTGCCATTTGTTAAAATAGTATATAAAATCCCAGGAGTAACTTTTTTTCCAGTTTTCATTTCCTTTCTGTGAAGCCCTATCATGTAAAATTTCAAATTATTAATAAAATACTGATGACTTTTCTCCTATTAATTTGTCTTATCTCACATTAATTTTCAGACTCCCACTATTAAACCTAAGAAGAGAATGAACAGGTTTTTTTTTTTTCTTCCCTACACTTCAATAAGCAGTTTGGAAAAAGTGTCGAGTTAGGAAAAAAATCTATTTTCACTCACACACAGATCTCCAAAATGTTTACAGTTGTTGAATTGCTAAATGCCTATAAATTTGTAAAATAAATGATAGACATGGGCAAAAAATATTAAAATAAAATGCCAATTGGTATGTTACAACAAATAAAATTAGCAGCTCACAATTTTACAGTTGTAAAAATTACTTATTCTTTGAGTTTCTGAGTGTCTACCAAGCCCTGTTCTATGCACTATGGATACAAATCTTAACATTTTAAACAAGGATAAAGTATACACCTCTCTTCTTTCATCTCACTATATTTCATCTCTAGAAGAGGAAGCTTCTAACAACATTCTTTTTTCATTAAACAAATAACATCTGAGTACTAAATGTCAGCCAGGTGAGTTTCTAGGTACTGGAGGTAAAACAAGGAAAATGGAAAAATAAATAAACTTCCAATAATAACAGCACTGAAAATTTTAGGCTTCATCCAGCAACTTCAGATAACAAGGTTTTGTTCCATAAAGTATGAAGCAACATAGCTTATTGCTAAACTTTTTTAACCAAATTTCACTGTGAGCTTCACTCTCACTATAATCAATATAGGCAAATACTTTTAAAAGAATGCACAAAGACATGTTTGTATTGTAATATATGGTTGCTAATGAATATATCAATATCAAAAATGTTTTTAATTTTGAAATTACTATTAACTATGCAAGTTGTAATTAATAGACAGGGGGTTTATTAATAGTTTTTCTTCTAAACAGTCTACTGGAAAGGCAGTTTTACCCTATGAGACTTCCACACGTGGGGCAGAAATTAACTAGGACTCCTGAGAGGTTTCAAGTTTAAGGTCATGATACTAATCTATCAAATAAAATTCAATGGTATATAACATTGAAATGAATTTACCTCCCAACTCTATTGCAGAGTCAGTCTTAGTTTGTGATACTGTTCTCGTCAGAGAAAGGACCTTTTTAATTTAGCCCAATTCTGAGCCTGAAGGTCCAATCTATATGGAAGGAAGAGTTGAAATCCCCACTTTTTATTGAATACTCCTTCCACAAGTGGTCAAATTAAGTCTTTTCTAAATCCACAGATACAATCAGCTTTCAAAATGCTCCACATTAAAAACTCTAGGCCATTTCAAGCATAAATGTTAGAGGCAAAGAAACTGACAGTGAATGCCTGAACAGATTCAAAATAAACAAATCTTTACTAGAGCTTCTGTTAAGTATCTGACACTACCAACATACTCTTTGTTCTTAAACAGAGAAATCACGAAAGTCAGAGAAAAAAAAGATTACAAGTCACAAAAATAATAAGGGAGTTAGCCTAAATTACAGGTTACAACAATATCACTAAGTTTCTTAAGAAATGTAATACTTAGGTCAGCATCTGTAGCTCAAGTGGCTATGGTGCCAGCGACATACAGAAGAGCTGGCAGGTTCAAATCCAGCCCAGGCCTGCCAAACAACAATGACAACTACGACCAAAAAATAGTGGGGCATTATGGCGGGCGCCTGCAGTCCCAGCTACTTGGAAGGCCGAGGCAAGAGACTCGCTTGAGCCCAGGAACTGGAGGTTGCTGTGAGCTGTGATGCCACAGCACTCTACCCAGGGTGACAGCTTGAGGCTCTGTCTCAAATGTGGCTCAGTGAGTAGGGCGCAGGCCCCATATATCAAGGGTGGAGGGTTCAAACCCAGCCCTGGCCAAACTGCAACACAAAAAAGAAAAAAAGAAAGAAAGAAACATAATACTTGTTTGTTGTCATTAAGTCACTGTGGTAGAAATTAATATTTATTAATAGATAAGAAGTCAAACAGGCTCAACGTCCGTAGCTCAGTGGTTAAGGCATCAGCCACATACACCAGGGCTGGCAGATTCAAAACACACCCAGGCTTGCTAAACAACAATGACAACTACAAAAAAAAAAAAACAGCTGGGCATTGTGATGGGTGCCTATATAGTCCCACTACTTGGAAGGCTGAGATAAGTCAATCACTTGAGCCCAAGAGTTTCAGGTTGCTATGAGCTGTGATGCCACAGCACTCTACGGAGGGTGGCACAGTGAGACTCAGTCTCAAAAAAAAAAAAAAAGAAAAGAAAAGAAATCAAACAAATCTTTAAGAATATGTTAATGAAAGTGTATTTTTTTGTTGACAGTGTTAAAACTAAATCTATTAATGTTTTAAGATATGAATTATTCTTTAACCAGTACAAAGACCTAAGTTATATACACAATGTAAAAATCAATTTTAGATTAGAATGTAAATAACACAAGCCAACTCTCCCCAATACCTAAGACATATCCTAATAAATGACATTCCTACACAAAATAGTCAACAAATTGATCTATCAGTGAACTACAACTTTCTAATAACCACCAAGGAAATTTCCTGGCATGGTTTATTAGTCTGTATAGGGTTTAACCATCCAGAGTACATTATACTGTGTTGTTTTTATTTCCAGTATCACGAGTAGACATAAAAAGATGAGTGAAAAATCTGTGATCATTTTCAAATTCTTATACATAGAAAACACTGAATGTTTTCCATTAAAAAAAAAATGGCACTGGAAAGGCTTTTTTTTTTTAATTTTTAATCTATGTTTCAGACAATTATTTACAAAGAAACTATAATGAATTTTGCCTTTTTAGGAAAAGCCAGGGGAAATCTTAATAACACAATGTTTGGAGTACCAACAAAAAGCTTAAGCACAATGTTTAAATTACTGAACTCAAAAAGTAAAATGACTTCTCAAATACCTTGGATTCTATCCCTTAAGTAAAAGGATTTACATAGTCAAGCTTCATTTGTTCACAGGGGAGTTACTCTTCAGAAATGTCTTTTATCCTATAAATGAGAAAGTCTGCTTCCTGGCACAAAAGATCCTCACTTTCAGTCACAAATTGTTTTGAAAAACTTTCACTTGACACTGAGTTATAGGACCATGAGTTAAACAACTAAATCACATACCCAACCTATTAATGAAACCCAGCAATCTGGTTACTGTCCAAATTGTTTTCTACACAAGCAAGTCAACTAATGGCAGTATCAGAAGGAATTCTGGAAGAACTCAGCTCTTTAAAAAGATCATTAAGAATGCATTCACATCCAAATGTTACATACACCAGCAAAGGTGATATGCAACTCTAAACAAAACCAATTTCCAATAATACCAATGTGTTTTCTGTATTATCTTTGTCACCTACATTGTGTACATGTGTGTAATAGTGATATTCTAATTTAAAATACTTAATTTATTTGTCTTGCAAAAGCAAAGAAAAAAAGATGTACTCCTAACAATACTTCTAAAATTTTATTGTTTTTAAAAATGTACCAGATGGTGATGCTTTAAAAGTTTCCATAAAAGAGACTAAAATATGTCTTCTTAACAAAACATGCTTTTTTCCAAACTAAAATTCAAGTTCTCTAAAAGCATGAGTAAGACACAGAGATAAAAGAATGAGATTTAACCATTTACCTAAGAAGCAGTCCATGTTTACTTTCAATATTCTATACAGTGATTTTTTTTTTTTTTTTTGAGACAGAGTCTTACTCTGTCACCCTCGGTTGACTGCCAGGGTGTCAACCTCAAACACCTGGACACAAGTTATCCTCTTGTCTCAGCCTCCCAAGTAGTTGGAACTACAGGTACCCAACACAGCACCCCGCTATTTTTAGAGATGGGGTCTCACTCTTGCTCAGATTGGTCTGGAATTCGAGCTCAGGCAATCCACCTGCCTCAAGCTGCCAGAATAGCAGTGATTTTCCTCTGATGTGCTACAGCAGCCCACTGGTGGGCCTTGAGATGATCTTTGGTGTGCTGCAAAAATTGTTAAAGATCATCAATTAAATTATTTTCAAAAGAAGTTCAAAATACAATAAATATATTATTTGTATATGCTATTTTTTATTAACATAATTTAAGTGTGCTGCAGGAGTTTAACTATAAATTCAAGTGTGCTGTGAGATAAAAAAGGTTGAAAACCACTGTTCTATACATTTAACCATCCCCAGCTCAGGGACTAAGAATACTAAGATGCGACTGGCTGAATACATTACACATAAAAGCACAAAACCAAAGTTCCTCCCTGCTAAATGCCATTCCTTTTAATTCTGGCTGACTTCAAAAATGAATGTAAATAAAGACAATTCACTCTCCATCACAGAAATAAAATGGATGTGAAAATAATCACTCTGGTCTCTAGGGGTACTAAACATTTGTACTATCTTAAACTTAGTGGAAAACTTGGGCATAAACTTGTGCAGTCTGGGCACCATACTTAGGTAAACAGCAGAGGGTTATGGTTTTAATTTGGTTGTGACACCGTAAATATTGGCATACTGAACATGTGCTTACTGCCATGAATTTTGAATTCTCTCTCCAGGGTCTGCTTCTGTTTTGTCCACATGCCAGAACTAAGGACTACTTGCCCATAATCTCATATGATCAGAGCTGAGAAAATCAACTTTAAGTTCCAAGAAAAAAAAATCCTTTGAGTTTTTTTTTTTTTAAATAACTTTTTCAAGATTGTTGCCTTCTAGGGGATAATTCACCATTGCCAATCTGAAACCTCCAAAGCATACAAAGAAAAACAAACTAAAAATATGAAAGCACATGAGTTATTGTTAACTAGAATGAACAGAAAAGGGAAATAATTCAAAATTAAACAATAGGTTTAAATTACTGAAAGTAAGTTTGTGGTAGTCACGCTCCATGAAGCGATTGCAAGAAAGTTTTATCATAAAGTTCCCTCTTTAAAAATATTTTTCCTGGAAATGATACATTGCTTTTTCTTATTGAGGAAATAACATTTAAGCAGTCATCATTATAATTTTGCCAATCAGGTTCTTTGTACATTCATTTTACTCGGTCTAAGCAAAAAGACTGAAGCTGTCCAGTGTGTCCCCTTTTAGTTCCTCAAAATGAAGCCAGACATGAGTTGCATCCCTCAGCTGTGAAATAAGGCATATGACTCAGTTAGAGCCCATCAATGATGATTTACGACACCAGATGCCAGTACAGCAGAACAGGCCCTGTTGGGTCCAAGTGGGTTGCTTTCACTTCACTTAAAAGATCTCCCTTCCAGTGGGGAACTCCACTAAAGATCAACATTTAATTCTCTGACCTTTGAAAATGTGGATAGATAAGACACATACATACTCACAGTCCAGCGCAGAAAGTGGTAGTTCTACACCATTCTGAAAGTTTCAAGAAGGCAGGCATGCCACACCGAAAGAAACGGAAGACTTTACGGAGTGGGCACCAGTCAGGTGGGGCTTAAGTCCATGTGGCCTTTGAACATGCAGAGTGAAGGAGCAGGGATGGGGCCCCTTCCACTCCACCGCACAGGCACTAAGTGGCCAACTTCCAATCATATGACATCTCAACTCTCGCAATGCCTTGAAATGGCTGTGGTGTCCTCTAGCTTTTCTGTGCTTTATAAATCATCCTGAGGTCTTTTTCGTCCATCTTTGAAAAAAAAAAAAAAAAAGCATCTCTTTGAAACTTGTGACAAGAGTAGGCCTTCAATGCTTTCACCACTAGAAAATAAATAAAAATAAAAACAACCGTATGAGATGATGAAATGATGAGTAAGCTGGTTTGTGTAATCATTTCACAATGTATATATGGACCAAAACATTCCGCTGGACCTGGTAAATACGTTCAGTTTTTATTTACCAGTTATCCTCAATAAAGTTTGGAAAAAATGCTACTTACTCATAAAATAATAATATGAAAAATGAAAAGACAGTGGGATCTCTGTAAGTTAACCACCCAAGGCACTGTAACGAACTGGGCAACATACGAAGGTGGTCAACGGGTCAACACAAGGAACTAGGCGTACCGTACAGATGTGTGTATGTGGGGCGTGTTCAGTTTATGAAAATTAGATCAACCGAAGGAAGTGGTCAGTGTGGGGAGGTGGTCAACTATGAAAGTTCTACCATATGTTAAAAAGGAAAAAAAAAACTTAATTATCCCATGATTATTAACTGATCTGCTATAAGTATAAAAATATGAAAATTTTGGAAAAGATGGCCTTTATCTTTAGTAACTAATGCAGAAGACTGTATACATTACCCATCAGCCAAAATTCTTTGATGGTACCCTAAGATCTTAAATTAACATCTAAACATGATTAAGACATGTGCCCTTCTCAATCAGTCAATAATTTTTTCACTTTTATTTCCCACAAAACAGTTGATTTTAATAGACTATACTTTCACTATGTTGCTATCTTCCTTTTCTGGTGAATTCTTTGTCCTGCAGGACTCAGCATTAGTGGCCTCATCATAAATTTTCCTGACCCAGAAATCGAACATTCTTGGCATTCTAAGTGAATGTCCAGTGTATCACAGACTATTGATTATGGACATCAAATACACAAAGAACCACATTTTCTTTACCTGTTTTCAGGATATGACAGTTATTAGAACAAAAGGAACTTGGTGTTTATTGGAGTAAACTGATTTCTTGGTTAAAAGAGATGCAAAAGCATGGCACGGAGTCAGGAAAGAGACCTTGAAAACACCAAAGTAGACCCTGCTTACTCAAAATTTGACCCTCGGTCCAGTGGCATTAGCACTGCCTGAGAGTTTGTGAAAATGCAAATTCTTGGGCCACAACCCAGACCGTCTAAATTAGAATAGAATCGATGTTAAATAAGGTGATTTATATGTTCATTACAGCTGAGGAGCACCTATCCAAGAGTGACTACAGTGGACACACCACCAGAACTCTGACTTTAACCTTCTTTAAATGATGGGTGTGTATAAGAAGGGATGGGAAAAGCCTGGATCTTAAAAGAAGGAATAAGAAAACTTCCACCACAATTTGGGTAACCAGCAACCGACCTGAGATAACAATAGTGAGAATGTAGAAATCATAAATGTAAATCTAATTATTTTACCTTAAAATAAAAATGGATTTTACTCATTAGCTTGATAATAATTCTGTGCTTGTTACTGGATGGAACTGGAGATAGTTATCCTAATTGGACAGGAACAGAAAAATAAATAACATGCCTGACTTGTGCCCCTCCATAAACCCTTCTTTTTTCCAGTTTGTTAGGCCTAGCAGAGGATAAACAAGTGACGAGGAAATGGCTAAAGAGTGAGAACCAAATTGTAGCTATGAACCAAACTGCAGCTAGGAACTGTTCTCTGGTGGGAAAATACACAGTAGAGGTTCTAGTGACCTTAAACCTGGGGCTCATTACCATCTAATTACCATAGCCTAGGTGGAGCTTTCATGAAGGATTCTGGGGGAAGATACATTATAGAAAGGAAAATTATATAACCAACCTGTTATGTAATCTGTTATACAACCCCAACCCGTCAATCACCCCAAAGGCGGGAAATAACAACCAATCCTACCAGGAGAGAGGCGGGATAAACTAATGAGCCCATAATGGGCAGCCTGTGCTCAGAGTCTTGGGTCTTCCTGCAGTTAAGGGGACTGATGCCTTCCTCTCCTCAGGAATGTTCCCTTCTTTCTGGAAGGTATTTTTACTTTGTGTCATTTTGCATAACTTCCTTCTTCACTTTCACTTAGTAGAGCTTCTTTCCTTTTCCTGTAATAAACTGCTTGTGTTAGACTGTACGTGTGAGCATTCCTTCACCAGCTCCACTTGGTACCAGGACTCGTTCTGTGGGCCCAGGGAACATGCTGACACAACTGATCTGTTCTCTCCTCTAAGGGAGAGCTAAACTATGTCTCCACAAGAGACACAGAGTAGTGTAATGGAAGCTGGCTACTCAAAAGGGGGAGAGGGGATGAAAAATCACCTGATGGGGTACAATGTACACTACTTGGATGATCTTGCACTATAATAAAATCCAGATTTCACCACTATCATTCAATGTAATGGAATTCAACTTGTTCCCCCTAAATCTATTAAAATTAAAAAAATCTGTGCTTCCTTACTGCACTAGTATTCATTTTGAATTGCTGTGAAGTAATAATAGTTTAGCAGAATAAACTATTAGTTTTAATTTGCATTTTCAGACCCAGAAAGCTAAGAGAAACCAAATTACACGTAGATTTAGAGGATTAGATGTTCCAATGAAACTGAGGGGCCAGCAAGGTAGGTACCAGAACTTCACAGTAATGGAAAGACAACAGTCTTCCATTTGCGGATTTTGAAGGAAAACGGGCAGAAGCTGTTGTATGGATGCTGAATCCATTGAACACACCAACGATCACACCCCCTGTACCCCATCACCTCTCCCACTCCAGGATCTAGACAGAAGTGGGCTAGGGTAGATAGTAAAGACGTCCAAGGCTATCACACTTGGGGTTCTAAGGTTATTTATTTTAAAAGTTCCCTAAAACTCTGTATCAGTTAAAGGAGAGCTGAAAGTCAATATTCATCCTAGACTGAGGAAAGTTTCCTCTGATCAAAAAAATTTAGGAGCAATAAAAATAAATTTGTGTTTTAATCATGACCCAAGAGGTCATGGTCATTCAACAGACCCGTTCCATGCACATGTTACCTGCGATTACAGGAACATAAAGTAGGCTTCCCCAGGACAGGAGCACTGATAATCTTTATTATGCAAATGTACAACAGCCCTCTTTAAAAATATGGAATATGCAATGCCAGAGGTGGCGGGTTCAAATCCAGTCCTGGCCAAAAACTTCAAAAAAAAAAAAAAAAAAAAAAACAAATATGGAATATGCATAACAAGGTATGTTCTCTCCAGCAAACAACTGCTACAATGAGGACCTGCCCCTACAAATTTCTATATGGCTTTAACAACTGTTACAACAACAATAAGAAAACTGCCTAGTGCTTGCAACAGACACTACAGCTTCCATAGCAGGGCCCCAAAAGGGCCATACCCTGTAGAGTTTCTGAAGTCGTATTTTGTAAGGGTATCAAAGCCAGAAAGATAAAATAAGGGTCATTAAAGTGATCATTTAATTTGAATTTCCATGGTTCCTTTTTTAATCTCGGAAACTTTTTATTGGTAATAGTCATTGACAATTCAGGTCTCTATATCCCAAATTTATCATCTCATTATGCTTCTCAATGGACTACAAAGCAAAAACACGTAATTTTCTTCTCTTACCTCTCCTAGTAATTATTTCTCTCCTTTAGTCATCAGGCGGGACCAAAATGTCACTATAAGGGCTTGTCCCAGTCCACTACTAGGGAACCATTACCCTTGCCATCTTTTCTTGGTCCCTCAATGGGTCAAGAACTGGTCAAGGCTTAATTCCTCCAACACTTAATTCCCACTTCTCTTCCAGGTAGGCTCAATCCTTACTGCAATAATTTGTTAGGTTGCTTAATGCTCTGCAGTTATTTGACCAATGTTCCAACAGTAACTCTACAAGAACATTCTAGGCCAGAAATCTTACTTACCTCTTGCTACATATTCAATCTTTTCCTCTCCTGTTGCTCTCCCCCTAACTCCAGAAATAAGCAAACATGTTTTCCCCTTTTGTTCCCTCCATTATGGAACCACATCAGTATCTTCTTCCCTCATGAAAACGTGTTGTCTCATTTGACTCCATATCTATTCTTTTACTCCCCTAATACACTGAGGGGTTTTCTGTTTGTTTATCAACATTGAAAAATCCTAGGCTGTTTGTCAGTCTTCATTTTCTTGAATCTCTGTTCTATTTTATATAGTGGAGCCAATTTCTGTGACTTATCTCTCACTCTTTTCCCTTAATTCCCCCTCTCCTTTGGCTTCCTCTGCCTTCTCTTCATGGAGATTTCTTCCTAGGGGATTTCCTCCTCCTTTCTAACTTTATTCTTCCCTGGTTCACAACCGTCATTCTGTCTCTATCCTCTATGTGTCATCAGAAATCAGACTCGATTCATAATTTGACTGCCTGAATAACCAGGATAGAACAGCTGTTAAAGGAGTTTACAGGGAGTCCTGAAGAATTCACTCTCCAATTGACTCAAGCCTATGTAATACACCCATTTTCCTCCCTATGTGCCTATTTCCAAGAATCTTTCCGCCAAACCTGTTTCTGAGGTCTCCATCAGAACAAACTACTCTTTTAGACTTCATGAATTCCCTACACATCCTTATTCTGCATACCCCCAGGATCTCCACTCCTAAAATCCTACCCTGCCTTTGATTCCACACATTCCCTACTCATCATTCCAGGACCCTTTGTTCAAAACACTCCCTTCCCTTAACAACTTTTCTCAACTTTTTCTAATGATTCAGATATAAATGATCTCGCCTTTCTTTGGATTCCCACAAACCACTAGGCTATACCTTTTAGTCTAGACTGTAGCTAGCTGCAGGCCTTATCTTCCCCCTTTGATTATAAATGACTTGAGGGCAGCAACTTAGGCTAATTTGACTTGCATCTTCCACAATGCCTTGCAATTTCCTGCTGGTACTAGAGTCACTTCAAACACTTATTTGGATAGTATAAAACTATATATTATACATGAATTCAATGGGTACCCAAGGCACAAAGATGTGAATTGTTGTTTGCAAGATCATAGAGAATCGAATTTAGACGCACATTTTTAGGTTTCTTCATGGACTTCAGGCCATCTTGCTCTAAGTTACTCATTTAAAAAAGGAACTAGCAAGTCACACATCAAACAGAAACTATAATGTCCACCATTTTCCGTTGTTTTTAGGCCTGTGGAGCCAGAGCAGTTATTCCCGCTGCCAAACTTCCAGCAGTAACACTTACAGGTTGCCAGTGTGGTATGATGCCATCAGTTTTTAAAACTTAGAAAGGCTTATTGATTTTTACTGAGGGTTTCTTACACAATCACTTCCTTTAAGGCCAAATGAGCCAACCAGGATTGAGAGAAGTTACAGAATGAATAAATGTTATGGTATCAACATAAAAATTATTTAGTGTTCCTTACTTCCTTTAATTCCCAAATTTATTTCTGACTTCCACTGCCACTAGTCATCACCACAACAATTTTTATGTTCCCGTCCACCCAACTCCTCTTCACTGAGCTATTCTGGCACAACCTTCATGCCCAATTTTAGAGAAGTTAAATTCATTTCCTAATGCAATAAAGTGGGTCTCCTAAAAGCAAGTCAACTTGGGATAGGACTTATTACCTACTTCTAAAGTAAGACAAATGAATGTCACAGTAGGTTGGTCATAATAGTGGTTTTATTACAATACTGGAAAACATACAATAACTGTAAATCAAAACTGTTGTTAGATTTTTTTTTTTTTTACTTTACATAGTTGTACTTATGAGTCTACTCTTGCAAGCCAAAACAATTATTTTACAATTAGTTTAGACATGTCTGAGCTCAGAAGGGAAATTTCAATTTCAATCATCTTATTTTTCTTGAACAGAATCTAGTGCTACCAAAAATCAGGTCAATTCAACTTCTCCAACATGAGTTTCTAGCCATTTTCCAAAGTTGAACAGGTTTATAAATGTAAATGCTCCAAATTTTAGGTTTTTTAAGCTGTAGTACAAAATGGTGATAGTTGAGTTTCCATATACTAGATAAAAACAAATAAACAAAAAATAATCTTGTAACCCCATTCTCAGGGTAGAACATGGTCACCCTCCTATATAACATAATACACACCCCTAAATTAAGACTGCAAATCTATCACTTAAACATCTAGTAAATGACCCAATTTGTTTACATGGCCCTGTAGCTTTTTATGGCCTTTCCATAAAGAAGTTATTACATCCATTCCCTTTATTTTGTTTAAGAGTGTTTGAATGAGCCCCAGAACCACAAGCTAGTTAAACAAGCCTTCCAAAGATGGACGTGGTCTCATATAATTCACCACTACCGGGGAAGTTCTCAGAACAATGTTTGTAGTTTTGAAACACCACACATTCCCACACACCAAAAGTATTTCCTGTGCTTTATGCACTTTCAAATGTTCGGCAGATACATTCAATAAAGTCTTATTTTTCCATTTTTTCCAAGTAAACTTGTGGCATTTGCACTTCTCCAGAAGATTTGCACCTCTTAGTGTTTTGCTATGGTAGGTTGGCCATTCAGAAAATGACTGCAAACAAAGATTGCAAGGGAAATGTAAAGTCCAGACACTCGAATTGATTGCCTCGGATGTAAATGTTAGTTCTAAAAGAAAACCATTTTAAAGCAGTTAGTTTAATGGGGTGCCCAAGTGATGGCTATTAAAACTTAGCAGTACCGATAAAAGATATATTCTCTACCATGTTGGAAAAATTGTAATTTAAATAAGCATAGAGATGATCTAATTCCTTATTTTACATTCCTTGTCATGGCTTTAAACCTCAAGACTGCTAATATTCTCAAGTAAACACTGATGAAAACCTCTTGTTAAAAGGTTAGCATTTATCAATTACATATCTAGACTCAGCCTCTCTCAATATCCTGGCCAGATGTTGACCTGGGAAACACCACTATTTTTAGATAGCTGCTTTTTATAGAAACAGTCAAGTAGTTTTGACTACAGAGACTAACACAAAGCAAAGGTACAATTAAACTCCATGTCTATCTCTGACATATATTAAATTGCATCTGAAATTATAAAAACGTTAATGTGCTACTAGACTAGAAGTCTAGTTTCTTATGTGGAAGAGACAATTCATTTTCATTTAGAACTTCAGAAATAGTGCACTTTTGTTCACAAATAGCTAAAGTCAGGAACAAAATGCATAGTTATAGTATCATTGCTGTAACTAGGGAAGCATTCCCTATACCTTTGACTTCCTACATCAGCATATTTCCAGCAGAGGTGCCTCTGGGACTCCCTACTTTTAGCTGTAAATAGACTAGATGTATTTTTTTCTTACTAGTATCCAACTTTTTTCCTTGTTTTTCTACAACAAATTCAGCTAATATTTTTCTGGCCTTTGGATGGGTAATCCAATGGCAAATCACACTCTCGTAAGAAACGACCTTGAGTGTGTTTCCATAGAGCAATTTGAAAACACTAAGAGTTACTAGTGTTACTAGTTACCAGGAGACCTTTTCCTATGTTCTCAAACAATTTCACCCTACTTATTATCATGTCTCAGGTTTAAAGCACAGAAAATCAGAAATGAAGTTGCTTTTCTTTACCCCAAACCCAATAAGAAATTTCTGGTTAAGACAAATGAAGACTTCTGTCTTTTAATCTGTACACGTGTGGCTTACATTTTTAAGCAAATCTTCGGTCTTAGTATACTGATTCTAAATGTCACCTGGTGCTGTAGACAAATAAATTATAATGACTTCCAATTTGCAATTCTAATCACCTTAGACTTTGAATATATGTAGCAGAAAGGGAAACAAGCTGTGATTTATTCCTCAGTAAAAAAAAAAAAGATAAATAATATGACTGCAAGACAGATGTCCTTATACATACCCAGCAAAAATAAGTGCCAAAAACAACATGCAATAAGTGCCACGTAAGTCCGACTTCTGTTTGTTAATGGTTTCTGATCTCTGTAGTAACGCAAAAGGCAGTGAATGGCCAACTGGACATATTTAAACATAGACACATTATCTCTATTGTGCAAACAATGAAATGCCTAAAATAGTATCCACTCATGAACAAGGATTTTCTGAAACAGAAATAGCACAGCCTGAAAACCCAGCACAGCATCAAGACAGCACATCCACCAAGAGAATTCAGTCATTTCCAATCTGTACACCATATTTCTTTCATTGTATACAAAGGACCGCAATGAACCCCACTAGAGAAATAAATGATGCAATTACTGAATGCAGAGTAACCTTACAGGAATTAATTGTCTACAAAATTTGAATTCCTTTGTCTTCAAAGTGTGAAGGCCGTTTCCTTTGCTGTTGATGTAACAGCTTCATTAAACTGGCTCAGTGTCCTGGAAGCCACCTCCCTTTTATCACCCTCTTCGCCATGCCTCACCCAGGCTCATTGGACACGCCTTCCAGCTTTGTGAATGAAGTGTGAAAACAGCTCTTTGTTTACCTACAGAAGGCAATCTAGAGCAGTGTGGATGCTGGCTTAGCTCACAGGAGTGGAAGTGAGGTTGTGCAGTCTGCCCTTCAGACCAGTTCAGAACTTGCCCATGTGCCTAATTCCAGCAACACAGTGCAAACTACGCGCACCACAGCAGAACTCTGCCGCTGCATGCCTGCTTGGAAAAGAGCAGAAAATAAAGGGTTTGCACTGCATCTTACACATGAGGACTTTTTCTTTGTTGTGTTAGTTAACTGCCAACCCTACAGTACACACTGCCAACAGCATCAGGGCCCAGGAATCATCATTCCAGAGCACCTACTCGCTTCTTCCAGCCTCCACTCATTCTCATTAAAGGGTTGTGGTGGCTCGGTGCCTGTGGCTCAACGGGCTAAGGCGCCAGCCACGTACACCTGAACTGGCGGGTTCGAATCCAGCCTAGGTCCTCCAAACAACAATGATGGCTGCAACAATAACAAAAAAAAATGGCCAGGCATTGTGGCAGGCGCCTGCAGTCCCAGCTACTTGGGAGGCAGAGGAAGGAGACTCGCTTGAGCCCAGGAATTGGAGGTTGCTGTGAGCTGTGATGCCATACCACTCTATCCAGGGTGACAGCTTGAGGCTCTGTCTCAAAAAAAAAAAAAAAAAAGGGTTGCGGCATTAGGAAGGGTGAGAACCACACAGGGTGTGGCTCTTCTTTCTTTCAGACTGTCCCCTCTGCTTTTTTTGTTTTTCCTCTTACACCCAGTTCAGAATGGGTCACTTCGTCTGTGGGAAGTTTCCTGCTTGAACTTCCTTTCTGGGCAAAATTAACCGTTTAGTAAATCAATAGAGGATTCCTGAAGTGACATAAAGCACTCTGTGTTCCCATAGCACTATTGAGCACAAAACTAATAGACCATGAGGTTTTAAAGGAAGGATCTCCCATCCTCCTCGGACAGTTTCTCAAGGGCAGAAACCGCATCTTCTTTCTTGTGTACCCAGCACCTAGGGCAAAGCTTAGCAAAGAGCAGATGCTCATAAATATTTGCTGAATGAAAACAATGTTCTAATAAAACATTAGACCATTTAACTTATGAAGGAACAGGCACGTGGCTCTGAGTCCTGGCTTGGAGTCAGACCAAGGTCCAAACATTTACCAGCTGTGAGACCTTCGCTAAGCTACTTAGCCAGAAAAGCCTGGGGGTTTTTCCTAGTATCTCATGGGGAGTTTACAAACTTTATACCATCTGCAAACATTCAGCACTAATGTGGCACCTAACAGGTACTCCTGCAGGGTCAGGACTCAGCATCACAAAACTAGAAGCTCACTCACAGTCCTTTAGATCCAGCAAGCTACCTTCAAAAAATGCATCTAAATACTCTCACTCCTGGGTGATTCCCAGTAGCTCTTACCAGTTTACCAGTCCAGAGTGTGCACAGCAAACTCCGCATCCTTACCCACTAATGGGCCTTTTGCAGTTTGAGGGTATTTACTTCTCCCCAGGAAACACAGTTCCAATTTGAATGTGCCCCCCAGCCCCAGGGACAATCCAACACCTACTTCAGTGGACTGAGAAGTGACTGAAGCACTACAGGAGAACCCCCACAGGTGACCACCTCCCCCGTTGATGACCTCCTTAAGTTGACCTAATTTTCACAGACTGGACATGCACCACAGGGATGCCCTCAGTATAGCAGGCCAAGTTCCCTGTGTGGGCCACCTTCCTAGACCAGCTACTTGGTTACAGTCTCCTGGGTGGTCAACTTACAAAGCTTATACTATACTTGAAAGGAAAAACAAATACAAAAAAAAAATCACAGTTTTCTTAAAAATAAAAGAAGAATTGTGCAGACTACCCCCAAAAGGCAATTTTAGTGAAGATGGTTTGGTTTAGAAACAAAGCAAATGTCCAGTGAAGAGGTCACTCAGTCTGTCACCAGGAAAGGAGAAAAACCTGCTTCAGGATGGCCTGGGACATCCAATGTGAAATCCAATTTAAGAAAAAAGTAGCCGAACTAAATTTAAAACATATTCTCATGAGGTACCAAACAAAATGAATTAATGTTGTCGAAAATATCACTTATAACAAATTGGCTTTAATGAAAAATGGAAATGGCCCCTCATTGTAATTTTTGCTCCCTTTTTTTTATAGATTTAGGAACTTTACATATATATATATAGAGAGAGAGAGACTGTGTTGCCCTCAGTGGAGTGCCATGTCATCACAGCTCACGGCAACCTCAAACTCTTGGGCTTAAGTGATTTTCTTGTTTCAGCCTCCCTAGTAGCTGGGACTACAGGTGCCCACCACAACGCCTGACTGTTTTTCTGTTGTGGTTGTCATTGTTTTTTTTTAGCTGACTCGGGCTGGGTTCGAACCTTCCACCCTTGGTGTATGTGGCCAGCACTGTAAGCACTGTGCTACTGGTGCTGAGCCAAATATAATTTTGTAAAGGTAAATTACTAATGTTATTTAGGCAATTCATTTAAATCCATGGCTCTGAATTTATTTTCTGACACTCTTGAACTTAAAGAGAAATGTGAACTTTGGAACAGAATATCTTATATAATACCATGTAAATAAAAGTTAAAAATCACTCATTAAATCCAAAGCAAAAGACAAAACAGGCTGTGTTTTCTGGATTTAACTAGACATCTTTATTTTTTCATTTTCCTGATGTTTTTATTGCTGAGAAATCTTGCTAAATAAAATTCTGAGATTATTAGAATATTCTAAATAGAAAAAAGAATGTTCCCTGCTGGAATCAAGCAATATGCCCATGTCAACTGCCCTCCTCATCTTTATCAATACATAAAACAAAATATTAAGATTAACATCATTCATCTATGGGCTTGGGATACCTGCTTAAAATAAGGTGTTCTAGCATATGATGGTATCAATTCTAACAGCAGTATTTCCAGTCATTTACCAAATTATCAGATTTCTACACCAACAAAAGCATTACAATACACACAATGTTCATCAAGTTCATGGGCAATTTAAAACTGCACACTTTTTTGAATTGCACACTAATTTTAAGGACTCCCTATCTATCAACCAGATTGCTCCATTTAATTAATGATCATTATGAGTTTTTTTTCCTTAGTGTTCCTATACATAATATTTCAGAAACAACAGAGTCCTACCTCGCTTCACAACCTGCAAAACAGGCAACACCGTAACTTAAAAAAGAAATGCTTTTATAAAAAGAATCTGAATTCTGGAACTAAAATTCCATTTGCCTAATTGGTTCTCACACAAGGAAAAATATAGCACCACATTTTTCTGGTTTATATGTGTGTATGTGTGTGTACACATATATATGTATACATATACACACAAACAAATTTTTTTTTAAATGAAGTCTCACTTCATATCCTGAGTTACATGCTGTGGCATCATGGCTCACAGCAACCTCAAACTCTTGGGCTCAAGTAATCCTCTTGCCTTAGCTCCAAGTAGCTGGGACTACAGCCACCTGCCACAACGTCCACATAGTATAGTTTTTCTATTTTTAGTAGAGACAGAGATACCCTCTTGCCCAGGCTGGGCTCAAACTCTTGAACTCAAAAGATCCACCTGTCTCAGCTTCCCAATGCCAGGTCCCACATTTTGCTGTTTTAATATTGAATCACTCAAGCATGACCTTCATGAATCAAGTCTCTTCCACTCTGGTGTCCTCTAACATTCCTGGCACTATATTTGTTTCTGAGCTCCAGCCTGTGCAAGTTATCCATGTACCACAAGCAAAAGATAGAAAGATTCTGGAAACCTGTTGTTACAGGAATTTCTTTCTTCAATAGGTCCACAGTCACGGGGATTCTAAGAATGAACCCATGAACCACAAATCAGTGGTATGATAGGCTTTATTAGACAGAAAGGAATACAGAAGGAATAAAAGCACCAGAGCTTCTGGCAGAGGGAAGGACTCAAGGTGGGAAGTCTCTGAAGGGTATAACGATCTAAGGCAACGGTTCTCAAGGGCTACAGCATTAGGAAGATTGAGAACCCCTGACCTAAGGGGTATAAGTTCGTAAGAATCACATCTGGGCAAGACCAGGTAGGTGAAAAAACACCTTTTCAGTGTTAATGAGTGAATGAATGCAGTCCCTCCAGCTGGGAGAAAAATAGCAGGGCATTTCTTTCACAAAACTGCCAGAACCTAGGAAACTGGGGTCCCCTGTGTGGAACCCTGTATCGCTGTCATTTGTTTACCATTCTCAAGAATCCTTGGTTTGTATCATACAACAATCCCCATCTTCAGAAAATAGGACATGCACAAAAGTGGCACTTAGAAAGAGTAACTAGCACCAGTTCTAGAAAACCTACCTGTCTGCTTAGGACACGCTCACTTGGTAACATGTTTACCTACTGAGATTTAAATTAATACTCAAGCACATCCCATCACTGCCAATACACAAACAAGTCTATGTTTCTATGAAAAAAGACCAACTGTGGAAGTTCCAAGGCCAAAAAGGCATCATTAAAGGTGACCTATTACTACAGTTAATATCAGAGTCTTACTCTAATAAGGCACTACAAACAGAACTCTCCACCATGTGTCAGGCACACGTTACGTGCCATACCCTGCTCTGGGTGCTGGAAGTCCTCCAGAGAGCAAATCAGACAAGGCCCATGCCCTCAAGGGACTTAGAGTCTACGGTAGAGGCTGGGAGTGTGGGTAAAAAATTAATTAATAAGAAGAATATCAAAGAATAAGTACTATGCAGTTAGTTAACATTGATGAGATAGTGACAGGTGGTTTATTTAGATTAAGTGGTCAAAACAAAACCCCTCTCTGAAAAAGTGACCCATTTAATCCAGATGACAGGAAGGGACCACCTATGCAAAGGCAGCCCACAACTACCTTCCCATCTCTCCCCAGACTCTAACCCTTGCGGAGCTAAAACCAAATGAACTGAAGGAAGGGGGCTTAAAATAAGCCACACTACTTTCCTTTCTCCAAATGATTCAAGTCATGGGTCAGGCCTGAGCTGCCAAGTAAAGAGGAAAAGAGGTAGAAGTCTAAACATCAATATGAACTAAATTACTAAAGTGTACACAGCTAAAAGTGCCAAAAATGCTTAACAATTACTATGGCAGGAACACTGATCAATCTGAACAGAGCCAACAGGGTTGCAGGAGTGTCCTAGAGGCCTTGAACTGTGCCATGCATTGCAGTTGCTGGATCATTTGATGGAAGGCCCATTTGTTTTGGAGAAATAGCACTAGCTCCTTCCCAACACATCAGGAGTACAGTAGAACCTCCACAGCTGACCACCTCCCGACACTGACCACCACAAGTTGACCTAATATTCATAAACTGGATATGTACCACATGTATGAATCAGTACAGCAGGCCTAGTTCCTTATGTTGGCCACCTCTGTATGTTCACCAGTTTGTTACAGTTCCTTGGGTGACTAACTTTCAGAGGGTCTACCATATTTCAATATTTTAACAATTCATATATTAGTATATCAACCAAAAATCAACCACCAGATGTGTCCTTAAGAGGTAAAAAGGAGATTTGGAAAAGAAAAATTACAATTGGAGGCAGTCCTGTAGAAAATAATACAACACAGAGATTATTTCCACTTGATCTTAGCCAAATGGCTAAGAAGAAAATAGCAATTGCTTATAAATTACTACATAGATTTATATAGACATATCCTGGCTATATACAACTGGAAACATTAAAATTGTTGTAAATAAATGAAGGGGCTTCAATGATAAATTCTATCATTTTGGTTGATACAAATAGAAACCTATGGAGGAAATTTTAGTGGTCTCGGGAGTATTATTTTAGTATGGACATTATGAATATCTCGATTCATTATTACTTTTTTAATACATCACGGTATCATTATAATTTTGTTTCTAAGTTCATAAATAAAATTTGGGAATCTTGGTACTAAAAGTTAAAAACAAACATGGAGTGGAGGCAAATATTAAAATACATATGCAGAAATACATTTCAGTAAGAATTGAAGTACAAATAGACAAACTAATGTTTCAGTGCCTGAGATAGAGCCCTACAAGACGGCACCAATGGCAAAAGTTTAGTGTTGGATTCTATCACCTATTTAACAAATGATATATAACCTCTGAAGCTTCCCATGGAACTTTGTACTTTCTGAACATCTTTTAGAGGTGAATTCAAATATATTTTGATTCAAATATATTTTGAATTCAAAATATATTTGAATTCACCCAATGTTAAAGATAACAGTTAGTAGGAAAGAAAAAGTTACCATGCAATAGAACAGTTGCAGAGGTGAATTCAAATATATTTTGAATTCAAAATATATTTGAATTCACCCAATGTCAAAGACAACAGTTAGTAGGAAAGAAAAAGTTACCATGCAATAGAACAGTTCTCTTAATTGCCCATTATAAAAAACAAAATTCATCATTACATAATGACACATTACTTATTCAGCTTCCTCAATTGTCTTAAACACAGCAGAAAACCAAGAGGAAGTTTAAAAAAAAAGCCTCTAAATAATAAAAATAAATGTCACAAAGGTCATGCACTAAAACTGAATAGAGACTTGCAGGAAAGTCTCTTTAGCCCTCAATCAGAGCCTTTTGCCACTACACACTATGCTAAATATTGTGATTATTTGGTTTTTTAGTGAAATAGAGCTTTGAAACTGCCACCTAAAAGGACAGGGCAGAGAGAGGTTGGGTGCAGTTTGTTACATACAGACATGTCAGCAGTAGTAGGAAGAGATAGCTGACATTGACAAAAAAAAGACAGAAAATCCACAAACACAAGATACAGGCAAGAAGACATTATCACCAGACCTTTTTCCCCTAAAAGTAAATTGTCCCACATGCCACAAAAGCCCTGAAGGAAAAGAGCACATACAGTAACTGGTGTTGAAAAGATCAGCCCTGACTAATGGTGTTATATTCCACATCTACATTCAGAATAGTTAAAGCAAATGAGAAGAGTAAGAAGTACATTTCAGGTATATGCGTAAACTAAAATCATTCATTAATGATGCCACATAGAAGGGGCATTACTTCACTGACAACTTGGTGGTTCTGCCCTCTGTTTAGGCTACACATGCAACAGACAAAGTAAGCTTTGTTTTGTTTTGTTTTGTTTCTGAATTTATGACTCCTGCTACAACTCAGAAGCACCATCTTAGAATTTAATCCTTCTTTGATAGGTGTTCTCATCTAAAACCAGATATTAGTAAAATCAGATAGTAGTTTGGTTTTCTCCCCCCTCATGGTCACACAGTAAATCAGCCAGATACCCTCCAAGCAATTCACTTTTATCTCTTCTTTCTTTCCTTTCTTTCCTAGGTTAAAGCTGGAGACCCTTGTTTTATAGGTCATATTTCAAGGTCAAAAATAAGGTTAAGAATGAAATATACAGTACATGAAAGACAATTGACAATATTGGAGGGTAAAGCCATTTTTATAGTGACGTGACAAGAATTACAAGGCAATAGTAAGTTTAAAAACAGGTAACTAATAATCTAGTAAATGCCACTGACCTCTCAAAACTAATTTAAACCACACCGACAAGTTCAAGTCTAAACTGGTGTATTCAGTAGTGGTTATAGCAATCAGTTTCCATTTCTAACACCTCTTGGGATACAAAGTTAATACTGAAACTGGGCAGGTCTTGGGAATTGATTCAGCAAACACCATTTGAGAACTTTCAATAGTTATGAAGAGAGAGTACCATTGGTAGGGATCCCTGAAAGTGGCAATTAGCTCCTACAGTCATAAAATTAATAGATCAATTTGGACATTTTCTATTTAGCACATAGAAGACCTTTCACAAATGATGCAATGCATGAATCGTGCCAAGGGCACTATCTGTGTGGTAACATCAGGGAGAGTATGCATGCACATAACTGGACAATTCTCAAAATGGAGATAGGAATGGGGTTTCAAAAAGCAATCATAATTCAACACAAGGACAAAAAATGCCCATGGAAGAGAACAAAAAATTGGCAACTCAAAGAAGAAGAAATAGTAGTAGTGAGGAATAGTGGTGTTAGTAGTAGTTCCAGCATATTTGGTCACATTCCAGGAGACGTTTCAGCACCCACCTGTTATCCTCAACTCTTGAAACTTTGATGTATAAAAATCAAGCTGAGCATGTGCAGGAAAATAGCTCTATAGTGCCCCCTAGTGCTCAGTCCTTCTACTCCTTAGGCTAAGTACTAGGATGAGTAGTTCCTCTACTTCTCTTTCCCTCCTGCTGCCAACTCTAACATAGACCAACCCCCAAACATGGCCCAATCCTCTGCCCACAGATTAGGAAACAAGCAGGCTATTTTTAGCATCATGCATCTTAGGAATGGAAATGGCCCAGACTCAGATGGCAACAGAATGTGTGGCCTGACTTAAATGAACTCATCTGTCCTGAGGGTGTGAAGCTACTTGGGTGAGGTGGCCAATGACCACCCGCTTTATGAAAGCTCTGGGAACATAAAACTGAACTATAAGGAAAAGACTATAAAGAGAGCACAGATTAGCAAAGGGAAACTGGGAGACGCCAAGACAGACTTGACAAGATAAGGCAACAGGAGAAACGATATTGGACAGAAACAATACAAACAGCACCATCTTCTGTGTGCGAAATACTGCACAATGTTGTCATGATGCAGAAGTTTGTCTTGTAAGAAGCAATATTTTGAACTGGACATTTATTCTACATGAGAAAGAACAAAGGTCGTTCTGATCTGTTTTCTGGCCGGTACATCTGGTGCTGAGACTCCTTTGATCACTTTCCCCGAGTCCTCTGCAGCTCCTGTGATTAGAGAGAGATCCCTAGGCTGCCCTTTGATCAGAAGCTCAAACAGTCTGCAGGTGCCATGTGCCATCACATTAACAAGTTGTAAGAAGCAACTACACTGACATTGGCTGATAAATATGATACAATGTCTTGCTGAACAAGCAATAGAGACAAACAATGTTTACAACAGTACCAAGAAACCTTATTTTATCTATTTTGACTCTCTAGAACTTTCTGTGCTTTCTTAAAGATGAACACTTCATAGAGTTTAAATCTAAAGTTAAAGCTTTGAATTTCCCAATATGGAAAGAAAAAGTCACGGTGACTTAAAAATACAGCACACCAGATTCTGATTTCCTAGTTGTGCTGCTTCAGTTCATATCGCCTGATTAATGAAGTGACAGCATGCTTGCATTCGGAGTAGATGACATACAAAGCAGTAAAAACATGCACATTGCTTTTCAAATACAGTAAGAGTCACCCCTTGTAAACAGGGTGTTAAATATTCCAATTTTAGACAGCCTACATTAACATTGTGGTTTCATGCGCAGTATAAAATTTCTATTTACAAAGTATTCTCAAAAATGACTTCATAATGGTAGATCAAGAGAAAAAGAGTTTTGAAATTGAATGATGTAAATCATATGGGTTCAGAGGCTAAGCAAATTACACACCGTGAAGCTGCCCTGGCTTTATGAAAGGAGCCTTTCTCCAGCTCTGTGAAATCCCAGCCCAAGGGAACTTGCATCTGAGAGTTTTCTAAACATTTCAGGTACACTTGAAAGCTAAAAGTAATTCTCATTTCCTATGCAGGATTAAGTCGTTTCCAGCGCACACAAAACAGCAGTCTTTCACCAACACATACAAAAACACACCACTAGAAAGGTAAGAACTTCAGGCACATTAAAAAAAAGAAGAAGAAAATACAGAGAAATACAGTTTTTAATTCCTCTAAAAGTATCCACCCTGCCTCTTGACCTGTATATCTCCTATCTACTTACTGATTAATGCCTTCCACCTAGAGTGCTTCAATGTATGCAGCTGACACAGTTCCTGAACACCCCCCTCTCCCCAAATCTGAGTAAAGTCAAGCATCCCAAGACTCATTCATTTTGCATTCGTTTTTTAGAGGCAGTTCTTGAACTTCTAACTCTGGCAAGAGCGAGCCTGCAGTGTGCGTCTGCTCTGACGTTCGCAGTCGCTGCCAGAATGTCCTCACCCTAGCTGAGGCTGCAGTAGCACGCACGTTGCCCTGTTAGAGCTTTGTGGCAGCTCCCGAACTTGTAAACTACCAACAGTCCGAGCCAATGAAGCGAGCGCGCGTTTGCTCAGAGAGAGCGTGATACCCTCGCAGGCTGGTGAGCACCACACACCGATACACAATGCCAACGTCAACACTCACAGCGACAAACGAGCAGAGGGAGGATGGGGGGAAGACTCACCGTTCTGCTCCTTGTTGCTGGAGAGCTGGAATTTACTACTCAGGTTGGACTCAGCCCGAGTCCCCTGTCTCTGGCCGGCCAGGGCAGATATCAGCAGGAGAAGCACGAAGAGGAGCATTTGGCTGACTGGGGCGAGAGCTCACTCACGGCGGGCACTTTGGAAGCAGCGACTCCGGAGTCTCTTTCACCACCGCCAGGGGAAGGCTGCACTGGGGTGGAAGCGCTCTGGCAGCAGAGAATCGCAGGGTAGTTTCCACATAATCCCATCCAAAACTTTTTCCTAGAGCCCTCTTCTGTGTCTCCAGTTTTTGAAAAGGATCAAAGCAAAACCTGGACCTGAACCAGTTTCCCAAGGTTTAAACAAATCCTGAGCTGTGCCGAAGTGGTGGGGGTGGGGGTAAAGGCGAGAGAGGAAAGGGGGGTGGGGACGCGGGGGAGCCGGGGGAGCCGCGAGAAGTCACCAGCAAGTTGCTGGAAGCACCTGTCAGTCTGGGGCACAAGACAGAGGCGAAAACGTAAGGGTCGCGCGAAGCCAGCCTCAAAGCCAAATCCGCGGCTAGCAGTTTCTGATCAATAACAAAGCTGCCAATAGATGCGGCCCTCCGGGCGCCCCTCTCCCCCGCCCCACCCCCCACCCCCGAAGGGGGAGGGGGAAGAAACAAGGCGAGGGCGCCGCGGCGGGTCCCCCGGGCTGCTGCGCCGGAGCGGGGCCGGGGGGCTCCGGGCCGAGGTCGGGCGCGCGGGGGTGTAAGGAGGCCGCGGGGCTCCTGCTCCCCAGTCCGGTGCGCGCTCTGCGCCGGGTCCCGACCGCGGCAGCACGGATCCCAGCACCTGGCTTCAGTTTTCCACGACCAAAGTTCACCTTGTTCGGGCCCGTCCCCCGCTCCTCGAAGCAGGGGAAAAATCGGCAGCTCGGGGTCACCACGGGGCTCCGGTCGGTCCCCGTCCCCTCCCCCCACGCCTCGGGTTCCGAGCTAACCTTGGGGCTCCGCGCCGCGTCTCGGCTCAGGGTGGAGAGGGAAGGCCGGGGCGCCGGAGGATCCGGCTTGTCCCCTCCCCTTCTCTACCTTCCCCCGCCACCAGCCCGCGGCGGGCGAGAGGTGGGGGCCGTGGGCCGAGCGGGGCGGAGTGCGAGCCCGCGAGCGGGGGAGGCTGAGCCGCGCTCCGCGGGCGGCCGGGGTGGGGGGCGGGGGTCGGCGCCTCCGGGAGGGGCAGCCCGGGGCCGCGTCCGCTCGCGCGGGCTGGGGCCCCCAGCTGGCTGGCCGACAGGTGCTGGCACAGACAGGGGGTGCTGCAAGGCTCGCTGCGGGCAGGACCCTAACGGACTAGGCGAGGAGCGCCTCCGGGCAGCCCCTGCTTTCCTGTTCACGGGACACCCCGAAACCAGAAAAAAAGCACGAAGGGTGGCGAAGACTGCTCCAGAAGCAAAAACAAGCGGGAAAGAGCTTCCTTTAACTTCCCACCTCCTGCGGCCGGTAGCCTGGCTTGTCACTGATTTCCGAGGGACTCCTACTCCCGAGGACTTTGCTAGGACCTTTGGCCAAACTGAAGGAAGAGGAGAACTCAAAGATTTCCCTCCATCTTCCAGCTCTCTAAAGCAGAATGAATAAAGTAAAAGTAAAAACTAATGGCCAAAATAGTAACAACACTCATTGATTTAACCAACCCTGCATTCAAGGACTGCCCTAGAAATCAGGCACTGGTCCAGGACCCGGGGCTAAAGCAGTGGAAACAGACAAAGGTCCCTGTCCTGGAGAAGCAGAAATACAAGTTGGGCGGCATTAAGTTAATATCAAGCTCTCTGGGGACGACCCAACCTTCCGCATACTTTCTTAGGCTTTGCTAGAATACAGACTCTAAAACATCTAGCATCTAGGGTTTTTTTGTTTTTTTTTGTTTTAGAACAGAACCCAGAAACTAGAACCGTTTGCCTTTGTACCAAAAAGATTTGAGAAAGCCCCCAAATCTGTCTGTGTCATGTGCCCAGGCCGACTTCAAGAGGTTGGAGCCTTATGTTCTTAAGAAGTTGTCAAAAATGAAAAAAAAAAACATGTCAGCGGGGCCCATGGTGATTCCATGTGTGCTAAACGTGTCCTTGACGGCATCAAGCATGTTTTCCTTATGGAGGAGCAAAGAGCCGTGTGAGAATGTTGAAGACAGGGCCGGCTAGGTGGCTCACGCCTGTAATCCTAGCACTTTGGGAAGTCCAGGCTTGTGGATTGCCTGAGCTTAGGAGTTAGAGACCAGCCTGAGCAAGAGTGAGACCCATCTCTACCAAAAATAGAAAACTAGCCTGAGTTGTGGTGGGCACCTGTAGTTCCAGCTACTGGGGAGGCTGAGACAGGAGGATCTCTTGAACCCAGGAGTTTGAGATTGCTGTGAGCTATAATGACACCACGGCACACTGTCTCAAAAAAAGAAAGAAAGAAAGAGAGAGAAGAGAGAAGAGAAGAGAAGAGAAGAGAAGAGAAGAGAAGAGAAGAGAAGAGAAGAGAAGAGAAGAGGAGAAGAGAAGAGAAAAAAATGTTGGAGACAGAAGAAGAATTAGAAAGCTAAATTGAAAGACAGGGCTTTCTTGAGTCATAACACTAATGGAAACAGAAAATAATATTAAACAAGTGCCATGGCAAGCAAATCAGAAATATCACTCAACCTCATGTTAAAGGAGTCAGTGCAAACAATTCAACACCAAGGACACTTGAACTTGGATAGATAAGCAAGATAACAATATCCCTAAAACCAAGAAGTTTTGGACACAGGCACATTCCTACTGAACCACACCTTCCTCAGGTCATGTTTACCAAGCCCTGTTCCCATACTTGGACAACAACTTGGCCCAATCAACGAGAGCCCTTTACTTAGAATAGACCACTCTTTTCTTCCCTTTTAAACTTCTGGGCTGAGCTCTTCTTTGGAAGCTTTACCCACCTGCCCCGTTCATTCATTCTTATTCATAGGAGTTCCATATCTATCTTTAAATGTATCTTACCATATACATCAAAGGCAAAGAAGGCCCCGTCTTTGACTTTAAGGAAAGTACAGCTTAGTGGACACAAGCCTTGCTATTGTTTTCATGCTAGCAGCTTCTCACCACTAGTGGGAATCCATATATGTGTGACATATATGTTCCAAGAGTGTTTTGTAAATTTATGCGTGAGGTTCTGAATTTTAATAGCATAATGAGATTTATATACTAAATAAAAGAAGGCCTTATGGATCTATTTTATCCTATCTGCAATAAAAGTCACTGCTCCCAAGTTTTTCTAATTTTGTGAGTTTCCTAATCAAGATTTTTCTAAATCATGCTGTTATATGTTCATATAGTTGAGTTTCCTGACCACCCACAAAGAGTGTGTGTGTGTGTGTGTGTGTGTGTGTGTGTGTCTGCAAATGTAATCCATTTGCTCTCAGGAGATTGTAAGGGTGATGACTACTCTTTATTTAGTATCGTTTCATATTGGCTAGAACAGTGCCTGGCACAGAGGGATAATAAATAAACACTCTTGACTGACTGACGGGTTTCTTTATTGGAGTCACTTACTTTCTCCCTGGAAATTCAGCAAGAAGGTTATATGTGAAAAGTTACAGATGATACCGTAGCTCTGCATTTCACCTCATTCGTATTCTATAGATTGATTTGACAATCGCCTTAGAAGCCTTAGAAGTAAAACCAACCACGTGTTCCTGAATGACCCCTAGACAAAATCACATCCACATTGGCTGATTTCCTTTCGGTGTACTTATGCTGTTATTTCTTGAACTGCTCTTGCTCTTAACATACATAGTTGATTCTTCTAACACTTTATCCTACATCTGTCTTCTGGCTCTATTTTGTTTTAAACCTTTCTTAGAAAAGTGAAATCCTTGCATTGAAAGTAAATTTTATATAATCAAGAGTCCATGAGATTACTAAACAATATATTTTAAATGAATATTGGCTTTGTTTTGGCCTAAGGAAATTTCCTTAAGGAAAGGCATCTGTTCTACTAACCAGGAGGAAACATTACCAAACATTCTTTGTTGTTTTTTGCGTTTCCTTAAACCTTAAAGAAGAGTGACCATTCTTGCTGAATGCGTGAGGACGGCTGCCTACAAACTCCTGTTAAAGAACTTACTTGGTTGTTAACTGGTTGTGTTTCAAAAAAAATAATAATAATTGGAGGGAGGAAGTGTCACTACTAAATATTTTATGTGAAATAGATTTTTAAAAAACTACAGAGCAGTGCCTGTGGCTCAAAGGAATAGGGCACCGGCTCCATATGCCAGAGGTAGTGGGTTCAAAGCCAGCCCTGGCCAAAAAACAAAAACAAAAACAAACAAACAAAAAAAAAACCACAGGCAGCCACCTAGTCACAAACAGCCTTAAAGAAAGAGGAGCCTGGTAACCTTTGAACCACCACAACAAAAGATGATTTCACTGGGAGAGAGGACACCAAGGATGTAATCTGGCCTTAGGAGTGACAAAGGGCACGACCTTGATCTAGAAATCCTCTCTGCCCCTCAGTTTCCTTTTCCTTCAGTGAGAAATTTGCCCTGGGTCTGTTTTGATCTCCTCACTGCTTTAGAATTAGTGAACTCTCTGGGCTGTTACAGATAGAGATGGCAAGATTTTTTTCAATTTCAGTGCACTTTTGTGATAATAAATTAGTAGAATAACAATTTCCTAGCCTGAAGCCAAAGGTATTTTGCTGGCTGGCAAGAGAGATGCTAACAGATGCTTCTCCCTAAACTTGCCCCATCAAAGTCCTGTTTCATCTGTTTATCTGTTGTTATCATAGTTCGGAAAAATAAGTTCTGCAGATAACCAAAATGTACAGGGGAAAAAATGTTTGGAAATCTAGCTAAGGTAACTATCAGGAATTTAATTGAATTCAAGGAAATTAGGTGCAGGTATCCACACCTAAATTTTGACTGTTTGGTTGGTAGCATGGTAACAACCCCCAGAGAGACAAAGTGTGGTGCCAAATGGATCATCAAGGTAAGGAGACAGGACCATCATCTGTAACTATGTATGATGTGTGGGTTGTAAATAATAAGGAAATAATATTGTCGTTAGCCAAGAACAGATGGCCAGTCTCATACTGTTCTATTGAGTCACACTGGTGGAATGTGGAACAATTTGGAGAACAAGGGGCATCCCCTAAAAATGTGGACAGCAATGAAACACTATGTTTGGCCATATCCTAGAGTCAATGACATGTCATTTTTCTCTCCCTTGAAATCATTTATAGTATATGAAGGCTGTTGTCTGCTTTGTGACAAATCATGGTAAAGAGGTCAAGACACGGCTACAGATCCTCCTTTTTCAGATAGTGACCCTCTTATTTCAAAGGTCATGGGAGAAGGACCCTTTTTTACTTTCTGATCATTGATTCAAATACAGTCCTTTTCTTGGCTACTAACCTTTGTAAAAGAGGTAGACAGTCCACTCTTTAGTGGTAAACATTTTAAAAAGTAGTGAAATAGTGTTGGCTAGCTGATTGGGAAATATGGTTTAATTATTTTAATATTAAAAGTATTCTCAATTGTTTTTTTTTTTTTGCAATTTTTGGCTGGGGCTGGGTTTGAACCCGCCACCTCCAGCATATAGGGCCGGCTCCCCACTCCTTGAACCACAGGTGCCTCCCTCAATTGTTTTTAAGTTCAAGATAGAGACCCCCTTTATCAGGATTATTTTGATTTGCTTTGTTTATTATCTTTATAGTAACAAAAAGTGTTTGCACTCTTCTGGCACCTGTGGCTCAAAGGAGTAGGGCACTGGTCCCATATACCAGAGGCAGTGGGTTCAAACCCAGCCCTGGCCAAAAAAAAAAAAAAAAAGACTTGCAACATTTTCAGGGCATCATTTTTCTTTACCCACAATTTATTTCTGTCAGCACAGTTTGCATTAATGTTTCCTTCATTTCCCTGTACCACCTTCTCTCCTTCCTCATCACCCCAAACTTCTTTCAGTTGTCCTCCCTGGAATTAGATGGGGGGGAATATCATGTTCTCTTCTTTCATGTTGCTCCAAAAGAGTGGCAGTTATAGAAAAGCAAATCAATGAAAATAAATACAATGAAAGGAGAATAGTTTACATTTAAATTTATTTTTTGGAGGCCGAGCACAGTGGCTCATGCCAGTAATCCTAGCACTCTGGGAGGCTGAGGCAGGAGGATAGCCTGAGCTCACTTTGAGTTCCAGACCAGCCTGAGACAGAGCAAGATCTATTCTCTAAAAAAATAGCTGAGTGTTGTGATGGGTGCCCGTAATCTCAGCTACTTGGGAGACTGAGGCAAGAGAATTGCTGAAGCCCAAGAGTTTGAGGTTGCTGTGAGCTGTTACACCACAGCACTTGACCTCAAGTGACAAGTGAGACTGTATAAAAAAAAGAAAATGTATTTTTTGGTGCACCTGAAAGGGCCTGTGTGACACCACTTTGTTAACGGACTCCATTTTACAGGTTGCCGGATAATTTGTGGTATAAATGTTAGCTTTGTAACTTTTGGCTCCTGGCTCCAGCTCCCCTGACCACCCCCACAGGTTGATCAGTACCGGCCCCTTCCTGCTTAGCGACCACCCACCCGTTCCTGGCACCCCTGAGGTATCCAATCAGCAAGTGGAGAGACACCTGGACTCATCCTTGTTCCACCCTTCCCTTATCCCACTCTCCTTATCACATTCCCCCCTCCCAACTTCCTTTCGGTACACTATAAGAATACCTCAGCCCCACCCCTCGGGGCCATTCAGATCGAGCCGCCATTTTGGCGGGGCTGAATGGTCGGAGCTTAAGCTTGTAATAAATTCCACCCTTTGTTTTTGCATTGGTGCACCTGGTGTGAGTTTCTTCTGGGGGGACCCCGAAATTCGGGCACAACACACCTATTATGTCTCAAGAACTATACATTTGAACTATAGATTTATTA
>CAUYON010120354.1:0-13218 GCA_963573935.1 Arctocebus calabarensis
TTTACCCATTTTTAAGTATCAATTTCATTTTTTAGAAAAATACATGTTTTGGGCTCAGCACCTGTGGCTCAACAGGCTAAGGCACCAGCCATGTACACCTGAGCTGGCGGGTTCGAATCTAGCCCGGGCCCGCCAAACAACAACGACGGCTGCAACCAAAAAATGGCCGGGCATTGTGGCGGGTGCCTGTAGTCCCAGCTACTTGGGAGGTGGAGGCAAGAGACTCACTGAGCCCAGGATTTGCATGTTGCTGTGAGCTGTGATGCCACAGCACTCTATCCAAGGTGACAGCTTGAGGCTGTGTCTCAAAAAAAAAAAAAAAATACAGTTTTTGCTTACATTTAATAAAGTATTTAAAAATTAAGTTACCTAATTACATTAGCAAGAATAACCTGCTAAGAGTTTGGGAGACTAAAACAAATGACAGAGTCTCATTCTGTCACCCTCGGTAGAGTGCTGTGGCGTCACAGCTCATAGCAACCTACAGCTCTTGGGCTTAGGCGATTCTCTTGCCTCAGCCTCCCATGTAGCTGGAACTATTGGTGCCTGCCACAATGCCTGGCTATTTTTTGTTGCAGTTTGGCTGGGGCCGGGGTCGAGCCCACCACTCTCGGTATGTGGGGCGGGCGCCCTACTCATTGAGCTGCAGACACTGCCCTAAAACAAATGATTTTTATGTAAGTTTCATTAGGAGAGGAATTTGTCCATTTTTTATTGTTGTTGTTGTTGCAGTTTGGCCAGGGCTGGGTTCGAACCCACCACCCTTGCTATATGGGGACCAGCGCCCTACTCACTGAGCCATAAGTGCTGCCCAGAATTTGTCCATTTTGTTGATTGCTGTATTTCCAGTTCCTAGAACAGAGCCTATCACATAGTAGGCACTTAGGCACTATTAAGGGAATGAATGAATAGATCTTTGTTGTTATAACTCAGCGAGAGGAAGCATAAGTGTGTACACATACCATGACGTACCCCTTTAGTTTTGGGGGAAGGTTTTACTGAGATAGGGTTTTGCTCTATCTCTGGTGCCAATGATAGCTCATGGCAACCTCATGCTCCTAGGCTCAAGCAATCCTCCTGCCTTAGCCTCCTGAGTAGCTGGGACTATAGGTACACACCACCATGCCCAGCTAATTTTTTTGTTTTTTATAGAGATGGGGGTCTTGCTTTTGCTCAGGCTGGTTTTGATATACCCCATTGATATACCCCGTAAATATTTAGGAGCCATGAGCATTGATCTGTGTGTTTTACAGAGGAATGGGGAGCATTAATCAATCTAATGGTTTCATTAAGCAGAAGTCATTTAATAGCATTTTGATTTATGTGGAAAAAATCTGCATATAATGGTTAGCACAATATCTTGTACACATTAAGTGTTCCTTAAATACTAACCTTTATTAATTTGTTGGTTGTTTATATTCTTGTTACTTTACTGAGGAAAGGAGAGGGAAAGAGAGAGAGAGAGAAAAAAAGAGGGTTGGTAAAAAGGGAGAAAGAGGTTGAATTAAAAAAATTAATGTTTAGGTAATGTACTTTGGTCAGAATTGAATCCAATTTATGTGAAAGTTAGTGAGTAGTATTATTATACTTATCTTGAATGTCTTGCTTGTACTGTATCACATCATACCTTTGTTTAATTCTTAAGAAACTGTTCACTTGTTAAAAAAAAAAAAGGGAGAAAGAAGGAAAAAAAGAGAAAGCAGCAGGGAAGAACAAAGAGAAAAGATACTAATATTGCATACAAAATCTTGGAGTGTGGAGGGAAAAAAGACTTTTCTACCCTTCCAACAAAAACAGTTACTAAACTATGTCATTAACATGAACTCAAAGAAGAATAAATTTTATTCTCTTTGATCAAAGAATATACTCTATTTATTCAAGTTTCAGTAAGCATTCTCTTGCCTCCTTGTTGTTTGATGATCTTCCTCACTCTTCTCCAGTTCTCTTAATGGGAAAGTCTACTCGATACCACAAATGATGACTTAAATTGGATGAAGAGATAAATTATACATTAGCCCCAAATCACCTTTTTTGTGGCCTTCACCAGCTTGGACAGGTTGGGCTATGGATGAGATTTCAGTTGCATTAACAATGCAAATTTAGCCCCATCTGCTCTCATAGGACCTCTAGGCTCTGAAAAATTTCTTACCTACTACCAACATTTCTAGGATGCTGTAAGAGATATTTCACTGTACAGTTTGTCTTTGTTTTTTGTTTGTTTGTTTGTTTTTTGTAGAGACAGAGTCTCACTTTATTGCCCTCGGTAGAGTGCCGTGGCATCACACAGCTCACAGCAACCTCCAACTCCAGGGCTTAGGCGATTCTCTTGCCTCAGCCTCCTGAGTGGCTGGGGCTACAGGTGCCTAGTTTGTCTTTGTTTTTCCATGTAAACCTCTAAAAGTCTAATGCCTGAACATCACTTGCAATAGGGTTTCCTGTTACTTCCACTGCCACTGATATCCTCCCTGACAGCATCAAAATTGGTGTCCTAAGGATTATCTCGCTTTGATCCCAAATGGCCTCCTAAAGAGCCGGAGCTGGGCTGGCTTAGACTGTAGAAGTGAGCCCTCTGCTGTGTCACACTTTGTCATGTGGTTCTTGTGTTCATTATACCACAAAGTCTCTGATGAAATGAACTACTTTATGTGGATGGAGGTGAAGGAAGGTAGTCACCATGCCATACCTTTACTTTTACTATTATCACACATGTGCACACACACACATTCATTCCCTATCCTTCTTCTGAAAGTAAAAGTACTTTTGTGCATACACTCATGCAAATAAATGCTTTGAGAGATCATCAACACTTTTTTTCAGCAAACAGCCAGACTGTAATAATTAGACTATTCTAGGGAGAGGGGGAAGAGGGTGGGTACCATTCCCCTTAATTAAGAGAGATATCTTTTATATACAGCATTGTCACCTACTTTGGGCATTTGACTATATTTTCTGAATAGAATATGAACTTTTTTAGGATAATGCATCAGAAAGACCACTGACCCTAAGTAAAAGAATATCTGATAAGCAGTGGCTAACACAGAAAGAGTTATCTTCTCACATAAGAAACTAGATGGGGCTCAGTGCCTGTGGCTCAACGGGCTAAGGCACCAGCCACATACACCTGAGCTGGCGGGTTCGAATCCAGCCCAGGCCCGCCAAACAACAATGACGGCTGCAACCAAAAAATGGTCATGGTGGGCACCTGTGGTCCCAGCTACTTGGGAGGCAGAGGCAGGAGAATCACTTGAGCCCAGGAATTGGAGGTTGCTGTGATCTGTGATGCCACGGCACTCTATCCAGGGTGATAGCTTGAGGCTCTGTCTCAGAAAAAAAAAAAAAAGAAAGAAAGAAAGAAAAGAAACTAGATGGTAGGCAACTGCCCAACGAAATCTAAGCCAGGATCACTGAAATTTCATTGCCTTCTCCATACAATCACAACTGGATTGCTGCAATTCCAGGCATCCAGTTCTCTTTCAAGACCAAAAGAATGAGGAAAAACAGTGGGTCTGGCCTAGGCTGCTATTTTTTTTAGTAGAAAAAAAGATTCAAGATTTCCTGGCCTAGGCTGCTATTTTTTTTAGTAGAAAAAAAGATTCAAGATTTCCCTAAAAGACTTCTCTCCAGTAAAATGCTTTCACTTATATTTTGTTGGCTAGAATTATGTTACATAACCACTTCTTATTGCAAGGAAAGCAACGACATGTACTGAACTTTTCTGGCCTCCAGTAATGGGAGGCCCAGGAAGCAGGGGTGGAAAATAGGTGTTGGTTTGCCTAGGCCACTGTCAGCCCTGTTACTGTAGTATCTCCAGCCTGAGGGATTGAGGGTGGGGCAGCAGGTTGTTCAGATGTAGTAACAGTAAGTTTTTCCATCAGTCTCTAATTAAGAAAATAAGCAAGATCTTCATGAGCTATTCCAATTTAAAACAATTTTAAATGCATTATTTGGTTTTTGAACAAATTTTTATTATATTCTAATAAAATATTAATTTTTATATCACCTCAATAATTATATTAATAACATGTTTAATTATAACCTCAATAGTAAGATCAAAACATAAACGGCAGTTATCAACTAATATGCAAAAATCTTACAAAAGAAATTAAATTTTATGTAAAGTATCATTGGTTTCTCAGCTACTGTAGAAAATTTTCTATCAAATTACTAGTTTTCCAGGGTCCGTGGGTTTACTTCCAGTTTATGCTTGACCGTTATCGGTGCCAGGCCTCTCCCTCTCTCTTTTCCCACAGCGTAGTTCATACAGGGGTGGGACTTTTTTAGATTGCACACATGATTATTTCAGTCTTTCTCTAGTTATAGATAAAGCCATGTAAAATTTAATAGCATGAAGGCATAAGAGGCCTGTGTTGGAAGGGAAAACAAAGGACCAAGGTCGTTATTTAAATATGAACAGAAATGAAGTTAAGATTTTTGTATAATTTTGGTAAAACCAAGGTTTTGAGTTTATATTCGTATGATACGTACAAAAACTCTTGCTTGATTTCATCTGTTTCATACTACTGTAGTAATAGTTCTCTAAAAAGCATGTATTTGTATTAGTAATATGGTATATAGTCCCTGAAAATACTGCTAATTTTTTTTTTTAATGAAATCATGGTCATGTACATAAATGCAGTCATGGGATACATTGTGCTGGTTTTATATACAATTTGAAATATTTTCATCGACCTGGTTACCATTCTTCTAGCAAAGTGAAAAAAAAAAAAAAGCATTAGTTAATTTGCCATGGGCTTAAAATTTTTTTCTTCTCAAAAGGGATTGTTTTAAAATTTGAAAGAACTAGAGATAACTTTTGGCTTCCCTTTTCTATTATCTCTTATATTGATTTTATATTTGTTGTTACTTTCATTTTTACAAATAACAAGTGATGAACTATCTCCTGTCACTTTTGATGACCAAGACAGGCCTATCAGTTCACTATGAAGCTCCTAAGAATTCCTGATACAGTTGGCATCTGATAAATAATATTTTAACAAAAAATGAATTCCTATAGGGACATAAACTGTGCAATCTACTTCATTCATATGCCACCTCAGTGTTAGATGAGATATATATAATAACTTATAATGTTTTAGTAATTTCTAAAAACCCATCAATGTCAGCTAATAACACAAAAGAACATATAGTTTAGTTGGTATGTCCAATTAATATTGTTTTAAGAAATTGATAGTCTACTCAAAGATATATAAATAGAAGTTGTATGAGGAATTTAGAGTTCTTGTACTTCATTTTCACCAGAAAGTACACACACATGCACAATGACACACAACTCAAAGAAAAGTAACTTTGTTATATAAAAAATGAGTGAACATAACAAATTTTATTTATTTATTTATTGAGACAGAGCCTCAAGCTGTCACCCTGGACAGAGTGCAGTGGTATCACAGCTCACAGCAACCTCCAATTCCTGGGCTCAAGCGAGTCTTCTGCCTCCACCTCCCAAGTAGCTGGGACTACAGGCGCCACAACGCCCGGCCATTTTTTGGTTGCAGCCATCATTGTCGTTTGGTGGGTCCGGGCTGGATTCGAAACCGCCAGCTCAGGTGTACATGGCTGGTGCCTTAGCCCGTTGAGCCATAGGTGCCGAGCCAACAAATTTATTTAGTTAGAATACCTGCCCGGAAAAATGGGTGTGATTGAAATATCACTGAGTTTTGATAAGAGTACTTACTGTTTTTCTTTGTTTTTATTTTTGTGCTTGTGAACATTTATAATTTTCATGGAAGAATCTTCTTGAATTTCCTCAATTAGAGAGTTGATATAATCTATATTTGACAGACTTTATCGTATTTCTAGTAGCACATTGTTATTTTTCAACCTCTGGAGCGTGGGAATGGACATTTGCTGACTTCTTGCTTTGATTATTCAGGAGATATTGAATTTCTTCTAATATTTTGTGCACGTTGAAATTACTTCTCTCTCTGTTTTGGAGTGTGGAGCTGATCTTTCCATTTCTTTCTGTAGTTTTTTTGTTTGTTTTTCTTTCTTCTTTTTTTCCAGACAAATGTCATTCACATGCCTTAATAAATTCAGATAGATACGGTGTAATACTCTGATTATCTGCTAGTTCATCTCCCTGTCTTCTGGGAATAAACTGAACCCATAAAAGACAAAGTAATTTCTTTTATCATTTAAAATAGAAAGGGGCCAACTAATTTAAATATATACTCAAAAGATAATATTAATTTGAATTGGAGCAGGAGATGGTCTATTTAAAGACCATTGACCATAAAATAGTGATTCTCCAGTGGCTTTAAAGTAGGCTTTGTTCTCTTGAAGAATCTTGGAAAAGCCACAGGAAAACTTTCACCTTCCTTTGACTTCAGATCAAAACAGCATGACCATTTAGTCCTAGGAAGAAGTGTATTACAGGGTTAACTAGGTATATGATTGTTATGGCTGTGGTTTTTCTTTTCTTCCCTAACAAGTCCCCATTCTGAGGTCCAGTCAAAAAAATATGTTTCCAACAGAGTTGTCCATGTTGCATGGGGTGGCAGAAAGTATTTAGTTATTTACATAATCCCAAACCCCTTAACTCTCATTAAAATTTTTCTGGAAAAAAATTGATTTCATTGTGGTAACCTAGGTTTTTTAGAATTTGTTTTATGATCTTTGACTATATCAGGAATGATTATTTTAATATGAGAAATTAAAATCTTTGATAAAGTTGCATATTACTTAAAATTTAAGTAATTACTATTTAGATGTAGAGAAAATAATACAAAATTGAACCAAATTTAGACCACTTATTTACTTTTATACAAAGGATATTTCGTTTCATTTTGAATTTATTTCCAAACATACTACTTGTTGAAGCAAAAATTTTTTTAAGTCTGGCTTCACTAGAGATTTTAAAAACAACTTAAAGCACAGAAAATATATACCTGATTTTAAAAATGTTTTTCTTATAGTGTGTCTGAGAACTGAAAAAACTTTTAAAAGTTCTTAAATAATTATTATGGTAGTCAATATTTTCAATAGAGATATAATTTCTATGCACTTCAATTTTTTCATTTGTTAAATAAGTGTCTGTCAGGTGGCCAGACTTTAACTAACATACTGAATTTTATTTCAAAACATTGTTATGTGAAATAAAGCAAGATATGGAAGAGTGTACATGAGACATAAGAAAACTGTATATATATAAACAGTATATGTATTGTATATGCATACATATCTATATTTGCTTGTATTTACATAAAGAAACACCGAGAGGATGCTTACTATGAAAAATGGTTATCTGTAGGGGACAAGGAAGAGTGAAATGAATGGGGACAGCAGTAAATGCAAGATTTCTTAACTGTGTACCCTTTGATTGTTTTTTTTGCTCTTTGAAATGTGAAATTTCTTAGTCAGAAAAAAAACTTTAAACAAGACAAGAGATTCCTGAGGAAAGAAAATAGAGATATGAAGAAGGAAATAGAGATATGGAAGATTCTTGCATATGTTTCTGCTTTTGCTGAAGGTAAAGAATGAGATAATTTGCTGATCCGCGTATTATTATACTAGTTGCAGGAGTTCAGTATCTTTCTTCCTGTTTTTTGCTACATATCCTGTTAATTTAAAGATACATTATTAAAAAGTAAAGATACATTGTTATTTTTAAAGATACATTGTTATCGATAGAATATATAGGAGGTGGGGTAAGTTTCCAAGTTAGGTTTGTATTTTCTATTTGGGTTTTTAAAAATTACATCATACTTCTGATTTTAAAAATAATCAATAAGAATAGACTTGCTTTCCACTGTTTTTTTAAATGACTTCATTGTTTCTTTTTATGTAATGATAGAATTAGTAATCTATTATATCTAGTAAAACTATATTTTTTGTTTGCTTATCAGGTCTGAATAGCTTTCCATAACAAATCTGGATCTTCAGGATTTTCTGTCTGAACAGCTTTATTATGCTGCAAGTTGGAACTTGATGTACAAGATGTCAATCGAGACCAAAGTTCTCTTTTTTCATTGTCTTTCCTGTGTGAACATTTTTCTTCTTTTCATTGACTGCAAACATTTACTGAGGCAACTCTGACAAACTTCATTTTAATAAATAATCTTAAGTATGAGAAATAATTATTAATCTGAAAATAGTCTATAATTTGAACATTCACAATTATCTTAGCATTTTAAAATAAACATTTTATTATTCATACTGTTCTTCAGGTTTTTTAAGAGACAAATGAAAAACGACACCACATACAAACACAATAGTAGTCTGTAGTTCACTGGCCTTTATTCCTGCTCCACGTTATCTCTTCATAGAAGCAACCACTTTTAATTCTTCCAGCTCACTCTTCTGATTTCCTTCCTTCCTTCCTTTTTCTTTGAGACAGGACCTCACTCTATTGCCCAAACTAGAGTTCAGTGGCATCAGCATACCTCACTGTAACTGCAAACTCCAGAGCTCAAATGATCCACCTACCTTAGCCTCCTTAGTAGCTGGAACTTCAGGGGCGTGCATCATCAACTAATTTTTCTATTTTCAGGTGGGTTTCTTTCTTGTTCAGGTTTGTCTTGAACTCCTGAGCTTAAGTGATCCTCCCGTGTTGGCCTCCCAGAGTGCTAGAATTGTAGGCAAGAGCCACTGCACCAAGCCTAAAATAATATTTTCATTTTTCAGCTCTGTATTTTATCCATTAGACTTCTATATTGCCCACCCTATCATTTTTTTCAATATAATTATGACAATATCTGTTTATGTTACTATTCAGCCTTTTATAATTATATTCATGTAATTACTCAAAACTGAGTTTCTCCCAAACACAGTGCTCAGAAATTTCACAGTAAAGAGCCTGCAATAGGTCTTTTTAAATCATTATGCAAAGTGCTGGAAATTCAGGCCTTCAATTTAGGAAATGTTCTTGTCACTTGGCTTCATTAACTCTGTCTGCCCCACCCCCACCCAGTATCTGTGTTCTCTCTTTGTGAAGCTACCATTAGTTAAATGCCAAACTACTAGTTTTCTTATGCTTTTTCCTACTAATTTCCTTTTTTAATCTTTTCTACCATATTTTCTGAGAAATAATTTAAATGGCATCTTTCTTATATTCATTGAATTTTCACATCATATGTCTAATTTATAGGAGTGCTTTCTGGCTCTTTGAATTGTCCTTTTAAAAACACACAGTATTATTTTATCTTTCTTAGTATATAATATCTTCTTATTTCTTTAAAGGTAATTGTGATCCTTTTGAATGTTTATTCATTGTACTCTGTTTACTCCAAATGTCATTTTTTCCTATTTATTCAGCCTTGTTTCCCATATAAGTTTCCTTCATATGACATGTGATTTGTATCTACCCTTTCATGTTTACAGCTGAGTTACTACAATCAAATGAGGTTTATTCTAAGAATGCAAGGTTGGTTTGCCGTTTGAAAAAGTAATCAATGTAATTCATCCTATCAAAAGACTGGAAGAAAAATCATCTTAGTATGTAAAACAATATTTGAAAAAAATTAATAGCCATTAATGATTTAAAAAGAATATGTTGAGAATTAGAAGATAATTAGCATCCTCAACCCAATAAATGACATCTACAGAAAAGCTAAAGCTAACATCATACTTAATGTTGAAAGATGTGTACTTTTTTCTTAAAATTAGGAACAAAGAAGCAATCACTGCTCTAACTACTTCTGTATACTAGGGTTCTGCTCAGAACCAAAACCAATAGAATGGATCTCTTTCTCCAGCCTGTTAGTGAGAAATATTATTATGAAAAATTGGCTCATATGATTATGGTGTCTGAAAAGTCCCACAGTCTGCCACCTCCTCTGTTTCTCTTCCTCATCACCTTGTATACCTTTATGAAAACAGCACAGGTAGCCTATAAATATATACAACTATTATGTACCCATAATAATTAAAAGTAAAAATATTTTTTAAAATTATAAATTATAGTTTACCAAAACTAAGATTTTGTACTCATCAAAAGGTACTGTTGCAGAAATAATTTTTTTAAAAACCTCACTTGAGATAAAATATTTGTGAGTAATATATCTGTTTAGAACTTACATTGAGGCTGGACATTGTTGTTTATACCTGTAGCACTCTGAGAGGCTGAGGCAAGAAAATTGCTTGAGCTTAGGACTCAAAGCAATCAGTGAGCTATGATGACACCACTACATTCTAACCACTGGGGCAACAAAGCAAGAATCTGTCTCAAAAAAGGAGATGAGGGGCTCAGCGCCTGTGGCTCAACGGGCTAAGGCGCCAGCCACGTACATCTGAGCTGGTGGGTTTGAATCCAGCCGGGGCCCACCAAACAATAATGATGGCTACAACCAAAAAAAAAAAAAAATGCCCGGGTGTTGTTGCGAGCACCTATAGTCCCAGCTACTTGGGAGGTGGAGGCAGGAGACTCACTTAAGCCCAGGAATTGGAGGTTGCTGTGAGCTGTGATGCCAAGGCACTCTATCCAGGGTGACAGCTTGAGGCTCTGTCTCCAAAAAAAAAAAGGAGAGGAGGGGAAGAAAGGGAAGAGTGGAGAGGAGAGGAAAGAATAGAGAAGAGAACTTACATCCAGAATATATAAAAACTTTCAGACTCTCAAAACCCAGTAACAAAAGCCTTAACGTTCACTAAAGAAAGTATGTAGGTGGCAAATAAACACGTAATGGTAGCATAATTATGGACTAGGCAAATGCAAGTTAAAACTAAAACTAAAAAACTATCACTGTACACCTACTTAGAATGGCTAAATTTTAAACATTTGAGACTACCAATCACTGGTAAAGATGGAAATCAATAGGAACTTTCAAATTTTGCTAGATATAAAATTAGACCCAGATTCTTGGGGATAAGACCTGTGCAATTGCGTAGGGCCTCATGGTCAAAAGGGCTGCATTCGTGGCTTAATGCTACTATCTTGAAATTCTTAACAATTGTACCTCTAAACTTGCTTTATTAGTAAAGTCTTTTGAAATGCTGTAACATGGGCAATGTCTGCCAGTACTTGCTGTCTCATTTGCCAGAATTTGCATATACTGTTGGAGATACCTCATGAACACAGAGTTCCAAGGGACCCAGTGGTGCATGGCAGTTAAGTGACACTCAAAGCTAGTACAAGGTAGTCTTGTTATTAATACCTCTGTGAGTAAGCAGGGACACTGATAGCCCCTAGAGGCCATGTTTTTTATTTGAATGAGAATGGTTTCCAATGCAGAAAGATGGCAATGGCATTTTAAGATACACAAATGAACAAGGAATCCTATAATATTCTTTCTTATTCCTGTTACCTCCCAGTATTAGCTAATTAGTTACGTTGAAAGTAATGGTGCCAGTGAGCTAAAAGTAGGGAGTGTGGGTAGAATGTATGCATATCAAGACCTGAAATAAACAACTGAGTTAGTTTTGTGTAGCATTTCCACTCTCCTAGCAAGAACAAAATGGATTTATTAATACCTATATGAGCTACAAAATACAAATTGTGTAATTTTGGTGATTCTGCATAGGAGTTAAACACTTTCACTAGCATTTAAAACTGGCATTGTGCAATATAAAGATGATGGTAAAATTCAGACTAATAATTTAAATTTTTCCTTTCTTAGAAAAATAGGCCAGGTGCAGTTGCTCATGCCTGTAATTCCAGCACCCTGGGAGGTCGAGGTGGGAGGATCACTTGAGCTCATGAGTTTGAGACCAGCCGGAGCAAGAGCAAGATCCTGCCTCTACTAAAAATAGAAAAAAATAGCCAGGCATAGGGAGGTCTTGTAGTCCTAGCTACTAGGGAGGCTGAGGCAGCATGATCTTTTGGACCCAGGAGTTTGAGATTGCTATGAGATAGGCTGATGTCATGGCACTCTGGCCTGGGCAAGAGAGTGAGATTCTATCTCAAAAAAAGAAGGAATGAAAGAAGGAAGGAAGGAAGGAAGGAAGGAAGGAAGGAAGGAAGGAAGGAAGGAAGGAAGGAAAGTAGGAAACTAGCAAATAAAAAAGCTACAAGTTGGAAGAGAGACAAAGGAAGAAAGGAAAAAGCTTTACATTTTAGTATGTTTAATAATATCCCTGGCTCAGTGCCTGTGGCTCAACGGGCTAAGGCGCCAGCCATGTACACCTGAGCTGGCGGGTTCGAATCCAGCCCGGGCCGCCAAACAACAATGGTGGCTGCAACCAAAAAAATGGCCGGGAGTTGTGGCTAGCACCTGTAGTCCCAGCTACTTAGGAGGCAGAGGCAGGAGACTTGCTTGAGCCCAGGAATTGGAGGTTGCTGTGAGCTGTGATGCCACAGCACTCTATCCGGGGTGACAGCTTGAGGCTCTGTCTCAAAATAAAAATAAAAATAATAATACCCCCCCCTTAAAGTATTAAGTACTTTAATACTTAAAAGTTAAGTAGTTAAAGTAACTACTTAAAAGTTAAGTAGTTAAAGTAACTACTTAAAAGTTAAGTAGTTAAGTTACTTAAAAGTAACTACTTAACTTTTCGCTTTGTCTGGTCTGTGAAGAGGTCAATTATTACTTGATTGGATGTTTTTTTGCACTTTACCTATTTTAATGATTCTCTTTATTGTTATTTTATCTCTGGTCCTTCTTTTCCTTCTTCAAGATTTAAGTTATTATAAATATCTTTCCTGCCATTATTGTAGTGGTATTTGAGGAGGAGAAAGCACATTCACATGCCCTATTCATTATCTTTTATTGGAAATATATTTTTAAACTTTGTATGTCGTTGCAAAGATTTATTTCTTTAATTCATTTTATTTTCTATAGCTTCCTATCACTAAAGATAATTAAGTGTTTTACTCTTTTATAGAAAGCAATACAATATTCTTTATTTATTTAGGGATGGGTTGGAGTATAGTGGTGCAATCATAGGTCACTATAGCCTCAAACTCCTGGTCCTGAGTGATCCTCCTGCCTCGGCCTCCTAAGTAACTGGGACTACAGGCTTACACCACCACTCCTAGCTAATTAAAAAAAAAAATTTGTAGGGTCGGCACCTGTGGCTCAATGGGCTAAGGCGCCAGCCATGTACACCTGAGCTGGCGGGTTCGAATCCAGCCCAGGCCTGCCTAACAACAATGATGGCTGCAACCAAAAAATGGCCGGGCGTTGTGGCGGACGCCTGTAGTCCCAGCTACTTGGGAGGCGGAGGCAGGAGACTCGCTTGAGCCCAGGAATTGGAGGTTGCTGTGAGCTGTGATGCCACGGCACTCTATCCAGGGTGACAGCTTGAGGCTCTGTCTCAAAAAAAAAAAAA
>CAUYON010120355.1:0-33841 GCA_963573935.1 Arctocebus calabarensis
ATAGTGATCAAGAAAATGCCATGAAGGCTAACTGTAACAGTACGATCAAAACATTTCTGAATGTATATGAATTGTGCCCTATGATTGCACCAATGTACAGAATTATGATTCAATAAAATTATAAAAAAAAAAAAAAAAAAAAAACCAAACACATTTTCTCTATAGTGAGCCATCCACACTTACTGGTTCTTAAAACTTCTCTTTCTCTTCCATATCTATGAACATTTTCGAATAAATTCTTTGTAAGATGTGTTTTCTTTGTGTAATACATTATGTTGGTATGAACATAAATGCTTCGGTTAAAAAAAATAAAAAAAAAAATGCTTCGGTTATAATATAAAGTGCTCCTACAACTAACTGATTGCAGTTATAAGAGACAGAACTGTTGTTTACTGTTTAAAAAAATTGTTTAGTTTTTGAAAAGTGGGGATTTTTCCATTCTAGTAAAATACTTTCCCTGCAGATACCTAACAGCTAATTTTAATATCATGTCAAGCCTCTACCTTCTTAGTGTTTGAATGGGTTATTGAATGAGCCACTTAATTAATGAATAAATGTCTATATTTTTATTATAAATGTCGTTTTTATTCAAGTGATCACTGATACCATGTGCTTCTGAAACGTATTAATCCTATGAAATATGCCTTGTAATACTCATTCTAAATTTATTTTAAAAGACCAAATTCATTTCTACTGACATATTTTTGAATCTAAATTTCTCATGATATAATAATTTTGTGACTTACACTGACCAGAGGAAAATAGTATATTCTCACATTGAGGGTGCTATCTTTTGTTGGTCTTTTATTTTAATGCTTCTAATGCAAAATATTTTGTTTCTAAAGATGAAGAGGTTGTGTTCAGTTTTCTTTCCATGCAGTTTTACAGTAGAACGTGTAATACTCTGATGAGTTTCGTGTTTTGATAGTGTATATCATTGTTTACTGCTAAGCAATGTAAATGCTAAATAAGTAGTATAATATCATTCGGGAAAGGGAGGAAAGTGAAACCTTCTGACTAAATTGTTGAATGACAGATATGTCAGATTTCTTTTGAGAGGCTTATAGATAAGGTTTATGCTGACCTTCATTTCATATGAAGAGAAACTGCTCATACTTGGGGAATAGAAAACACACAAGCATCCAACGTTTTATATAGGCCCAGTGCAATCACCATCCCATAATTTAATTTATTGCTGCATAGTATTAGCGAGGATAAAAATTTTACACATTAGCCTCCGGCTTTATCAAGGAGGCTAATAACTTACGTGTCTAAGTAGTGCCTGTTGAAATAAACTTGGATTGGCTATAGAGCTTGAGTTTAGCTGCCTCTTCAAGATATTTTAATTTTAATTAAATGTCACACTCAAAATAAGTGATGAGTGACCTGTTCCTGGACCCAGGGCCTGACTACCTCCTGAGCACAGATTACTTCACTCATCTCTAGGACAACATTCCTGTCTAATTGGCATTAATAAATTTATTATACTTTTATTTATTTAAGTGATACTTTTTATAAAAGGGTTCAGTTTAAAACAAAAATATGGGACAGGTAGTTTTATTATTTGCTGGTTATTAGATATTAAAATTAAGTAATGATTTTGCATTCTTAATAAACACTTTGCTGAGTTTTCTTTGAGGTAAAATGTATTTACTGAATTTTTTGGAACTATGCCTTTTACATTTATTTCTTAAACTTACTCGATGATATTTAATTTCGTATAATGTATTTTTAAAACAAAATGACTCTGTCTCATTTAAAATATATGTATCTTTCATATATATATAATTGCACACACAAATCAGTATAAATTTTATTTCACAAACATTTCCTCTTTAATGTGATGTATTCACTATAATATTTTAGTAAACCTAGGTTTTTAAATACTTGTCTTATGAGTAAATATTGTATTGTGGTCTTCCTGAACTCATCATTTTTAACATTTTCTTTGAGATATTATCACCTTCAGTTTTAATTTTTTTCATATTTGAATCTTATTTGTTCTTTATTTTTTATTCACATGGCATATTTTGAACATCAATTAATTTTTGAGTACCAATAATTTAGATGAGATTTTTGTAAACTTTATTTTCACATGTGAAATATACATTTGAATCAAAACATACACACATCCACATGTGCTACTCTGTGTGTCAATTGGTCACTTTAATTTGTACAAATTTTTGTGTGATGAGTAAGGAAAATGTAATAAGGCTACTAAGAATAAAGATTTAAAGGTGTTCATTACTGAATTCAACTTTTAAAACCAGCAAAAAGATTCATGGAGAGATGAATGAATTTTATTGTATTTTACTCTAATATCGGTTCCTTTATGCACAAATATTTCACCATGGATCTTTTCCAGATCCATGCTGGCTGGATAGACTAAGATAAATTAGGCATTGTCATAATTTCCCAAGAGTATGTAATTAAGTGGAGAAACAGATGTGTGAATGAAATGGAGAGTGTCTTGAGTGCTACTCGAAAGCTGTGCAAAAACTAAAAACAAACAGGCAACCTTCTTCAAGTTGAGATTAACTTTCACTTAAATAATACTAAATTATTTGGGGTAAGATATTATGATGGCTTTACGTTAGAGTATACGTTAATGTTGTTTCCATATTAAAATAGTTTATTATTAGTATATTAATGTGCAATGTGTTAAATGCTCTTAAAAAACAGTGCTACAGGATTTTAGAATATGCTAAAAGATTCTAGCTATTTTTGAGGACTCATGTAACTCTTTACAAGAAAATGCAGACATATCCTTAGTTGAGAAAAAGGAGAGAGATCTGATAAATAAGGAGCAAAATGTGAAGTGAAATAGGGAAATAACTATAATAATGGGAGATATGTGCAAAATTTCCTGATACTTTCACTAGTATGTGTGTTTAATTTTGATGTGGTTGGAAATAAGATCTAGTAAGTTGAGAAGATGGCCAGACTATTAAAAGTCTTATATGTCAATGTGAACAAGTTCAGGTTGTGTCTATACACAGGGGGAAGCACATAGTACATTTGTATTACAGATTGGTAAAAATACTTGATTCCCATAGTCCAAGCCAGTGACAGTCACGTGAATATGCAAAGAATCTACAGGGGACCTTGTTAAATTATAGATTGTGACCCGTACAGTCTGAAATGGGACCTGAGATTCTGCACTGCAAAGAACCTCCAAGTTCAGGTCAATGACATTGGACTGGGAGACACTTTCTGAAAAGCAATGGTTAGCACATGGAAGTTGCTGAAAAATATAGAATCCTAGGCCTTACATCAGATGAACTGAATCATAACTCCAGGTATGGGACCAAAACAAAATTAGAAGAAAACTGCACACATTTTTCCAGAAAAATGAAATTACACAAACACCCATATGCACAAAAACTTCTTTAGATGTTCCTGAAAAACTCAACATCTGATGTTCACTTTTGCAGACCATTCACTAGACCAGCCTAGCAATGGTGGGAAATGAAACTAAGACAGTGAGGTTACAAAACAGAAGCATATGTGAAGAACATTTAAAAAGAAGAGTAGGGAGGTGCCTGTGGCTCAAAGGAGTAGGACACTGGCCCCATATGCCAGAGGTTGCAGGTTCAAACCCAGCCCCGGCCAAAAAAGTGCAAAAAAGATTAAAAAATAAAAAGAAGAGTAAACTCTTCTTGAATTTGAAAAATAAAAAAATAAAAAGAAGAGTAAACTCTGCTTGAATTTGACAAGCATTTATATATTGAGGAAGATAAAGGAGAAAGAACTTTGCATATCTCTTACCTTTTTTGAAAAGTAGACCTAGTGGCTAACAATTGCATCACTTATGATGGTCAATAAAAAATGAATTAAGACAGGGAGGGAATACATTTGACTTCTGATATGCTGACTTCAAGAAATGTTAGTTTTTTGAAGTCAAGAGTATACTACATACCAGCAATCATTTTTCAGATCAAAATTGAAGATAAGGACATGAACATATACCCAATATCTATAATGGAAATGTAGAAAAGGGCCTAGTAGGCACACAGAAGGTGAGTATTGAGTGCTTACAAAGGCCCAGATTACAATGGATACGTTTTTATTTATTAAACAATTTTAGAACTCTTTTTTCTGGAATGGCTATCAGAGCTGTTGTCATATAAGGTTGGACAATTAACTTTGTGAATTCATCCTAGAAAAAGTGCTTTGAAGTGTGGACTAGGCATGAGCATGAGTGCACAATGTCCCATGGGTGACTGTAGTGAAATTCAGCAATAAGGTATGTAGCGCTTTTCCTAGGATAAGTTCTTAAACTCAATTGTCCGACTTTAGAAGACTTTCTTGTGAAGATATATAATTATATTTTTGGATATCTGGATGACAATCAAGTGTATCTTTCATTTTTGCTTTTCTACAAGTTGTTTGGCATTAGAAAACCATTAAGTTTTCTTCTGAATTTTGTGTCCAGAATCAGTCATAAGGAAGTGGGCACAAGGCAAGACTAATCACAAGAAGAAATAGTGGATGCTAAATCATTACAGCAGTGAGTAGGCTGACCTCAAATTTAGTTTTCTGTGTTTATACTAACAGGAAAACATTTTAAAATATTTGTTGAGGACAATTAGAGCCAGTCTGACTATTGGGAAATCTAATAAAGAAGTGTGTTTTCCTTATATATTTTAATCATATATACCAACAATATTATTTTGCTGGGTCACCAAAATGTACGTGAAAAATATGGCTTAATTAAGAAGTGAATTAATAATTTGTACTGAATGAAAAATTAACCAAGTATTTTAATATAAATTAACTAATTAATTTTATGCTCAATTTCATTTTATTACAAGGAATATATATTATATATAACATCCATCAGTAAATCAGTATAAAAATTGTCCAGAACTGTATCAACTTTTAAAGTGCCTTTATCTTTCAAGTTCTAACTTTTTGTATAACACTTCCTTAGAAAAGAAAATTTACTCCCATAGTCAGTGCTAGGAATTATTTATGTAATAATTGACAGATATTCCTCAAACTCTCTGATATCCTTAATCCAACTTAAAGTAATGAAGTCATTCCAAAATTATATATTGTTAATATTAATCATTCATACTAATACTAATTATGTTGTCACTGTTCTGTTCCTCATGTGCAATAATCTCCAAGTAAGTGTTTTTCTATCAACCTGCCATCTATTCATATATTATTAGTTTAGAAGAACAGAAGCTTGATTGATGATCCCTGATTTCCATGAATTTATATTAAAATTAAGTAGAGAAGTGAATATAATTACCAACAATATTTCAAACATTTAATTAGAATTCTTACTGACCAAAGATATTTATTTCCTAATATCGTAAATGGAGCATTCAGGCATGAATTGGAAAAGTATTCAGATTTTAGATTTTTCTTGAAGATAGAGTGGAAGTAAGGGATGTGCAGTTGAGAAAAAGGGAGGTGGAGAAAGGAGACATTCTGAGAAAATGTTGGAAAAGTTGAATCTGTTTGGGGGAAGAGAGAGGATGAATCTTTGATATCTGTAGCTGCAGAAGCATCGTAGAGGAATAATTGGAAATAAGCTTGGAGTGGTAAGTTTTATTTCAATTAAAAATTGTGCAATAATTGATTAATCTGTTAAAGCAAATCTACTTTTAAGAATTTTGAGTAGGAAGGTGAAATTAAATATAGATTTAGAAAGATATGCCTGAAGCAGTCTGAGAAATATTTAGGAGGAAAAAGAAATGAAAGAGGTAAAAGTTAGAAAAATAAATATGAAGACTGTCAAGATATATTGAATTAAAAGTAACATGTTTCTGAACAGAATTCTATTATGTGTATAGACCACATTTCCGTAATCCATTCATCTGCTGTTGGACACTTGTATTGATCCCATACTTTGGCTATTGTGCATAGCGCTGCAGTGAACATGGATGTGCAGGTATCTTTACACTATATTTATTGCCTTTCCTTTGAATAAATACTCAGTAGTGGAATTGCTATATCATATGGTAGATCTATTTGTAGCTTTATGCGGAACCCTGATACAGTGAAGCAACAATAAAAACCATTCCAAAGAAAAAAAGTCCCAAAGACCAGATGGTTTCACAGCTGAATTATTTCAGACCTACAAGGAGGAACTGACACTTATGCTGTAGAAATGGTTTCATAACATCAAGAAAGAAGGAATCATCTCTGAACTTATTCTATGAAGCCAGTATCCCCTTGGCACAAAAACCAGGAAAGGACACAAACAGAAAAGAAAAATACGGACCAGAATCCCTTATGAATACAGATGTAAAAATTCTCAATAGTTTTCTAGAAAATCAAATTCAGCAACATATTAAAAAAAATCACGATCAAGTGGGCTTCGTTTCAGGAATAATGGATGATAAAATGTATGCAAATCTGTAAGTGTGATTCTCCACATTAAAAAAAAAGCAAAAACATAGACCAGATGATCATCTCGATAGACACAGAGAAAGCATTTGTTAAAATTGAGAATCCTTTTATGATAAGAACTATTCACAATCTAGACATAAGTGGAACATAGAACATACCTTAAAATTCTAAAAACCATATATGACAAACCCATGGCCAACATTATACTGAATGAAGAAAAACTGAAAGCCACCGCTTAAATCTGGAACTAGATAAAACTTCTTCTTGTTACCACTTCTATTCATCATAGTGCTGGAAGTGCTAGCCAGAATAATCAGACAAGAGAAGGAAATCAAGAGTATCCAAATGGGAACAGAAGAGGGCAAAATATAACTCTTTGCTGATGTATTATCTGTATCTAAAAAACTCTCAAGATTCTGCCAAGAGACTCCTAGAATTGATAAATTCAGCAGAGTCTTGGGTTACAGAAATCAATACACAGAAATCAGTAGCAGCCCTATACACCAATAATAGTCAATCTGTGAATCAAAGACTCCATACATTTCAAAATATCAACAAAGAAAATAAAATTCCTGGGAATATGTTTAACCAAGGAGATAAAAGAATTCTAGAGAGCCCAAATGCCCATAAACCCATGAATAGATAAACAAATTGTAGTATATCTATGCTGTGAAATACTATGTAGTCATAGAAAAGGATGGAGACTTTACATATTTATGTATACCTGGATAGAACTGAGAAATATTCTTTTCAGTAAAGGGTCTCAAGAATTGCAAATAAAAGTATCCAATGTACTCAATAATTTTTGAAACCAATATATAATCACCTACAAATTCATACGAATGATAAAACACAACTATAGTCCAGAAAGAAAGAGGAGAGAGGAGCAAGAGGGGAGGGGAGGTGGAGGTCAGGAGTGGGGAGTATTTGGTGGAACCTCATCTATTGTTCACAACACAGTGGTACATTTCAAATCTATTAAGAGTAGAGTGTAAATGTCTGACCACAACAAATAAGTAAATGAGATGATTAAGTTAGTCAGTTTGATGTAAGCATTCCACATTGTGTATCAAATCAACACACTGTACCCCATAAATATACTCAGTTATGATTTAATAAAAGAAAAAGAAAAGAAAGACTTCTAGAGGTAGAAAATGAGTTTCTGAAGAGGAAACCACAGATAAAGTAAATGAATGGAAAAATATATCATGGTAATGGATTGGCAGCATCAACATTGTTAAAATGTCCATCATACCCAAAGGGATCACCATATCGAGTGCCATCCCCATTAAAACACCAACAATGTTTTTCACAGATCTAGAAAAAATAATTATATGCTTTGTATTGAAAAAGAAAAGAGCTTGAAGAGCCAGAGGAACCTTAATTGAAAGGTATAAATCTTGAGCCATCATTTTGCCAGACTTCAAGCTACACTTCAAGGCTATAATAAACAAAACAGCATTATCTAGAATAAGAACAGAGATATAGACCAATGGATAAGAAAATGCCCAGATGTCCTCATATTGCCATCAATTTTTGACAAAGCAGACAACTGCATATACTGGGGAAAAGAAATCCTATTCAATAAGTGGTGCTGAGAAAATTAGATAGCCACATGTAAAAGATTGAAACAGGATCCACATCTGTCACAAGTCACAACAAGTAATTCATGATGGATAGACAACTTAAATCTAAGGTATGAAACTATGAGAGTTCTAGAGGAAAATGTTGCAAAAGTCCTTACAGATATCTACCTAGACAAAGAATTTATGAAGAAGATGCTGAAAGCAATCACAGCAACAACAAAAATAAACAAATAGGACCTGATCAAATTAAAATGAAATTATTCACTAAGAACACTATCAATAGAATAAATTGACAACCTACAGAATAGGAGAAAATATTTGCATGCTATACATCTGATAAAGGTATGATACCCGGAATCAGCAAAAACTCAAGCAAATCAACAAGAAAAAAAACCAAACAACCTCATTAAAAAGTGGGCAATTTTGTATGTACATAAACTGCAAATTTTCAAATTAAGGTAAGCTAATGGCCAATACACACATTAAAAGTGTTCAACATACTAATCATCTTGGAAATAAAAATCCAATCCACAATGAAGTATGACCTAACTCCAATGAGAATGGCTTTTATTAAAAAAATCTCAAAACAATGGATGCTGCTGTAGATGTGGAGAGACTTTATAAACTGAGGTGGAAATGCAAAGTAGTACAGCATCTGTGGAAAGTGTATGGAGAGACCTCAGATAAATAAAATTATACCTATCATTTGATGCAGTAATTCCACTATTGGGCATTTATCCAAAGGAAAAAAGACATTTTGTAAAAAAGACATCTGCACTGGAATGTTTATTGCACCACAATTCACAATCACACATGTGGCATCAGCATGGGTTCTCGTCAATACATGAGTGAATTCTGGTTAATTCTGGTTAATTCACTCATGTATCGATGGGTACTTAGGTTAATTACGATACTTATACCATGGAGTACTATTCAGCCATAAAATGGTGAACTAATACCATTCATATGGAACTCAAGATCATTCTTCTTAGTGACATATTGCAAGAATGGAAAAAGAAACACTACATGTACTCAATATTAAATTGGAAATAAACCATCAATGTCCTATATGCACATTTGGTAGTAAAATTTAACAGAAAGCCAGCAGGCGGGAGAGGGTGGAGATGGATGGGTAAATTCACACGTAATGGGTACAATGCACATTATCTAAGTGAAGAACACACTAATAACTTTGAGTCAAACTATACAAAAGAAATTCATGTAATCCAAACATACAAACACCCATAATATTCTGAAAGAATTCCCCTTTAAAAGCATCCCGTTTAGCTTTTGATATTTTTGCATTTTTGATAAATGCTATCCCAGCTGGGGTCACACAGTCTTCATTGTTTACTAAATTGTGGTTTTGTTTTACAATTCCCTGATAATCTGTGATGAGCATATTTTCATGCACCTATTGATTGATTAGATGCCTTCCTTTTGGTAATGTCTGTTCAGAGGGCTAGGGTCAATGCCTCATGCTTGTAATTCCAGCACTCTGGGAGGCTGATGAGGGTGGACTGCTCTGAGTTAAGGAGTTTAGAGACCAACCTGAGGAAGAATGAAAGGAGCCTGTAGTCCCAGTTACCTGGGGGGATGAAGCTAGAGGAACACTTGAGCTCAAGAGTTTGAGGTTCCCGTGGGCTATGATGCCGTAGCACTCCACCAAGGGCACATAGACTCTGTCTAAAAAGAAAAAAAGAAAATGAAAGTCTGTTCAGATCATTTGCCCTTAAAAAATAAAAAATAGAATGAAGGCTGGATGACCATAGCACAATGGTTATGGTGCCAGCCACATACACCAAGGCTAGCAGTTCAAACCCAGCCTGGGCCAGCTAAACAACAATGACAACTGTGGGTGAAAAAAAAAAAAAGAAAGTAGCTGTGTGTTGTGGTGGGTGCCTGTACTCCCAGCTTCTTGGGAGGCTGAGGCAAGAGTATCTCTTAATCCCAAGAGTTGGAGGTTGCTGTGAGCTGTGATGCCACAGCACTCTATCAAGGGTGACAGTGTGAGATGCTGTCTAAAAAAAAAAAAAGGAATGAAATTCTGTTATTCATGGGAAAATGGAGAGAACTGGAGGATTTGATATTAAGTGAATAGGGCAGCAACAGAAGGACACATATTGCGAGGTCTCATTCATATGTGGAAGCTAAAAATGTTAATCTCATATCTCATGGGGCTAGAGAAGAGAATAATTCTTACCAGAGGCTGGGAATGTTGGGGTCAGAATGAAGAGAGACTATTTATTGTACAAACATATAGTTCAATAGAAGGAATAAGTTCCACTGTTTGCATAGTAAGTTGTGACTCTAGTTAGCAACAATTTATTATATGTTTCAAAATAGGTAGAAAATTTGAAAGATTCCCAATATGAAGAAATGGTAAATATTTGAGGTAATGGATATGCTAAATGCTTTGATTGGATCATTGTACTCTGTATTCATGTATAAAATATCACTTATACTCCATACTATGTACAATTACACTATTTCAAAGATTATATAACCCAGATTCAGAAATTGATCGTTTACCCAAAACGGAAAAGTGACCAGAGAGCAAATTTTGTGAAAGAGAAACGGGTTCAGTTTGCAAATAGAGAGTTTGAAATTAAAGTATATTATCCAACTGAATGCTAACTGCAAGTTGGAGATGTAAGACTTACGTTTGGGGAAAATACAGACTAAAGGTCCAAAGAGAACGGGCATTAGTGGCATGATGTCTTAAAGGAGAAATTAGAGGAAAGAAAAGAGAATGAGGGACATATTATAATTTTTCTTTTGTTCAATCTTATGATCACTTTCTGCCCCTTCCCTTCCATCTGTAGGCGTTTTCAAATCTCATTCACGTTAGAAATCCCTGCACCACTGACCAGGATTATGGATCCCAATAACTTATCCTTCTTTTTTTTTTTTTAGATTTATGTTTTTTTCCCCAACTTCTTGTGTTCTTCTATTTACCTTTGTTGATATCATTCGACTGTAACTAAATTAACCTATTGAATTGTTAATTAAAGCTAAATTTTTCTTCTCTGAATTTTTACTGGAATCAGCATTTGTAATGGTGTATAGACAATCCCTTATTTCATGATTCTACTGGTTTTCTTCACATTCTTTATGACTATTTTCTTTTGCTTTTCTCTCTCTGAAATATTAGATTTGCTTGAACATTTATTGAGCCCCTATAAAATAATATGTATTCTACAAAATTTGGGCAATGAGGAATAAAAATAAGACCCCAGGCTGAAAAGACAGAAGAAAGCCATATAACCTATCCCATTTCCAGAGATGTTTCTGAAAGAGAATTAATTTAAAATTTTAAGACAGGAAGTATGAGGAAACATTTTAAAAATTTAAACAACATATTTAACAGGTCTTTCTTAAATAGTTTGTTCCTTTCTTTGTTTGTCCTCTGATAGCACATTTTATTTCTTTAAACATTTCTTATAATTATATTCTTAGTCTACAAATTATTTGAATTTGGGGGAGGGGAGTTTATTTCTCCCAATTGTTTCTGCTGACTGTTGCTCACAGTGGCTTATTTCACTATGTGTTGTTTTTCTTTAATTTTTAGTGAGTTATATCTTTTTTAAAATTTCAGATTAATATGAGAGTATAAATGTTTACAATTCTAAGGTGAAGTTCAGGTTGTAGTTGCACCCTTCACCAAGGGGGGGTGCTGAATATCCTTACAGTGTGCACATTAGGTGAGAGCTTTACCAATCCCCCTTCTTCCTCCCCTTTCCCTCCTCACCACCCTCATCCACTTGAATATACTCGTGTTTGGGCATATAGTTGTTTTCTATTGGTTTCATATTAATTTGAGTACATTGAGTACGTTTCTATTAGTTTCATATTAATTTGAGTACGTTGTCTTGTGGCACTTTACTGAGAAAAATGTGTTTCAGCTCCATTCAGGTAAATACAAAAGATGTAAAAATCTCCATCTTTTTTATGGCTAAATAGTATTCCAGACTTCAGGATGTAGTACAGTGGTCAAAACAGCATGGTACTGGCACGAAAATAGAGATAGAAATCTATGGAATCGAATAAAGAACTTAGAGATGAATGCAGCTGTGTAGTTCCATGTGAGATTTGATAAACTGAACAAAATGTACACTGAGGAAAAGACTCCTTTAACAAATGGTGCCGAAAGAATACAAGTCAAAGACGGAAACTAGACCCACAACTCTCACGATGTGTTTTTTAATGTTAACCCCCTTGTGAACATGCTCAGTATCATTGTGGAGAACCAAGAGGGCCTCTAACTGTAACAATGTTCATGGTTGTGTGTGTTTTTTTTTTAATAACATTCCAAATGTTTATTTAAAAAAAAAAATAGAATGCAACTTTAGATTAAAGTAAGCTTCATTTATAAAATTCTTAGGCCTTCTGTTCTCAGGATTATTTTCCCACTTATCTGTGAGCCATATGTGTGAGACTAATTTTTGTTTCTAAGGTTGGGGTTTTCCAAAGGACCCATGTTTATAAATAAAATCCAAAATCTAGGATATGGCAGAATATATGGTTAATGTAAGGAGAAACATTTTTCCCCCGAGCCAACTCAAGGAAGGCAAGTCTCCTCATCATGTCCCATACCCAGCGGGTTGGTTGATTCTACAACCGCCTTTGAGGGTCAGGATTATTCTGGTGAGTGTTACCTGGTGTTATTTAGCACTCTATAGATCTGGACAAGCTCAGATGCTATCTCTGTATAGTTCGTGTCACTTATACAAGCCTTTTGGTTACTATCATCAGCAAATTCTCAGTGAAGTTTTGTACTCTCATTTCAGAGGTTTTTTTTGTTTGTTTTTTTGTTTTTTTTCCATTTATCCCTTGCACCTTCATTACTTTTATTGAAAGCTCAACTAAGTATTTCTGAGAGCAAAGGCTGGTGGAGTTGATTTTGGGGAGTGGACACACTATATTGTACAGACAGCATGTTACTAGAAAAAATGTTTGTGTGAGGGCCCAGGACTGGCCAGGTCTCGGGCCGAATTAACTGCCGAATTAACTAGGTTCCGGACGCAGACCACTAAGTTCCCTTGCTCTGGTACAGTTTCTCTTAGGTGCCTGAGGGCTATCTAAGAGAAGAAGCTTGGGGGGTGGGGAGAGAGAGAGAAAGAGAGTGTGAGTCTTAGAGTAAAGTCTTCTTAGAAAGATAGATCTTAGTCTTTAGCAGAGCTTTGTCATCTATAGCAGAGAGACACCGTGCTGGCGTTCTACAGGCAGGAGAGGAGGCAGAATCAGAGTAAGCACATCCGTGATAGAATGCGCATGCTCCCGACTGCCTTCTCCCCCAGCCTAACAAAAGGCTGAGCTCATGCCTCTCAACACCACAGGTGTAGAGACTGCCAATTCACCACTGCTCTCAGGTCGTGAGCTCTCCTGCTTGTTAGGAGAGCTAAATCCCGCTCCACGCCCTTTCTACCCAGGTGTTCCATATTTGAACTATACAGGTATTTCTTATAACTCTCACTCCTCCTAGCCATAGGCTACATGGGCTGCAACATGTCTGTTAATTCATTTTTAAATGGCATTTTCCTGTCTTCTAAAATTCTAGAAAATTAAACTATTTTCCTTCAATTTTAACTACAAGCTTTCAAACTACTGAGAAGCCCATCTGTTTTATTGCCACTGTCTTGGTTCCTTTACTTTACTAATTGATCATATGAAAATCAATGCTCCTTGACCTTTCCCTAGGCAACGATGCTCCCTTGCTCATGTGTGCCTCCTTGAATAAAGATATTTGAGTACCTTGTCAAAATGTTTATAATATACATAGGAAGATATAAATTCAGCTTTGTTGTTGTCATTACAGCAGAGGACTTACACTTTAAAACTTTCTGCTTTCAAGAAACATTTCCCTGTTACTCAATCTGGTAGTAGATACAAGGCTTAGTCTGTGAACAAGAGAGAGATGTCTTGAGTATAAATTTGATTATTTTCTTGACTAACCAAATATTAGCTTTCAGCATATTAGCTTGACTATGTGCTGTGTTTTGTTTTTTTAATGCATAATAATGTAACAGATATAATTTGGGAGTATATTTTACCAAACTTTCATTTTTCTTTATGGGTAACAAAAATTTGCAGAATAAGTGCTGCTTGCAACATGTGGTTTAGATGTCTCTTAAAATCTTAGAAATCATGTTTAAAACCATAATTAACCATTACTATTTTTTTTTCAGCTCTTCTTCAAGTGACAATTTCACTCAGCAAAGTAGAGCTTAGTGTGGGAGAATCTAAATTCTTCACATGTACAGGTACGCATTTCTATAAGGATTTTCAGGTCACCTGTTTTCTGCTTCATTTACTAAATAAAATATATTGGCTAAATTAAATAATAAAAAATTCTGTTGTCTTAAATTACCATCTTCTTATTGGGTTTACAATGATTGGAAAGTGTTAATAATCACATTTTGCATATAAACTCTATGAGCTCTAACATTATTAATTTCAATTTATTTATTATGACTTCCAAAGTAGATATTTACTTAGAAAATAAATTATTATTGAACATAATGTACATATAATTTTAAAAGAATCTAAATGTTATTACTGTTTAAATAGTAATATTAGGATGAATGTAAATAATGCAACTGAACCATTTATGAAGTAAATAAATTACATGTGGCAAATTGTATTACAGTTACACTTGAATGAAAATTTTAGGAGAAAATATTATTTGAAAAAGTGAAATTCATTTAAAAAGTAGATATTTAATCAGAAAAGGTTTTGCAAGATTTTTATTACTAATGAGTATCGTATATAATGATATGTAGGGAGAATAATATGAAATTCATTCATTATGTACATTCAGAAGTTTTTCAGAAGACATTTAAATACAAGTACTTCAGCTTCAAATTATAATTCAATGTAATGAAGAACTAATGAATGAACACATTCTGCATCTGTTTAAATTCCTCACATTCAGTTTTGGTAAATACAAATGTTCATACCTAAAGTTTTCAAAAATATTCCTTTAGTACCAAAATTCATTATGAAAATGTTTTAGAACTGTCATCTGGATTATACTAAAGTGATTGGAAACTAGATCAGAATAGGCATTTGTGACATAAAATTCATTATAAAAGGTGTCTTGAGAATGACAAGGCTTATTTAAATTATTGTAAAAATTATTACAATTAGAAAAAGGTGGTTACACCTGTAGTCCCAGCTATTCAGGATGTTGAGGCAAGTAACTGCTCAAGCCAGGGAGTTTGAGCCTGCTGTTCACAGTGATCTCAGCTGTGAATAGCCACTGAACTCCAGCCCGGACAACATAGTGAGTACCTATCTTTGAAAAACAAATAAAAGAAAGAAACATAATTATGATAACTTGTGGACCAATAGTGTTTGTAGTGTCTGTGTAGAAATTCTAAAATATCTCATGTTATGAAACATTAATAGAGCCCATGATTTCATCATACCTTTACCTTCCTAATAATTTGAAAGTATAGGTCTGTCAGTACATTTTTATTATATTGATGAATGAAGAATCAGAGAGTAGATGACAGATTGTTATTGATCTAACATCACCTACTATGTCAGAAGAACGTTGGCAAAAGAATATAGATCACTGTTTCTGAATCCTATCTATATTTTATCTACGTAGATGCACGTACACATGTATATACATTCAACTGCATGATTAATGACACAGTAATAAAATAGTTAAAAGGAATTCTTGAAATAAAATGAAAATGCATTACCTTTCTGTGTACATATTGGCAAGGCATATAGTTCAGAATACAATTGCCTCTACATAATGCTCAGGTCAAATTAAGGTGAAATTTCGAAGCGTGAATTAATATCATCTAAATAGACATTTTTTTTCTGTGACACAAAGATGTATCACCAAGAATTGTACTTCAATAATGGAAATGATCTTATTTATATTGAATATAGTAGAAAAGCAAAATTCTAAAGAAAAAGATGTGACAAAACTATGAAATTCAAATATTGGAATGTATTTTTTCTCTACAGTGGTAACTATATAGATGACACCAAAATTTCTAAATACCTTAAAAACATAAACATATAAAACTCAATAAAATGAATTTGTTTTAAATGTAAACCCGAAGATAGTTATACCCCTAGAGAGTTTAAAATGGTGTGTCATATATAGTAACTACAATTTATAACAAGATTACAAAAATGAAAAGCTTCATAGTATTTTATAAATACTGGATGGACCACGAGTCATAGCTAAAGTCACCATGCATAAGAAAAATGGGAAATTGTAGTTACATGTACCTTTATTTACAAAACAGTCAGTACCAAAATTTACAAAGAGGTGGTCAGCACATAGAGAATATTTGTAAATATTTTGTAAAATTTTATTTTTACTATGCATTGCAACTTTGAAGAAGACTCTGAGCAACCTTAATACTTTGTCCAATAGTGTCCTACAAATATGGAAAGTTTTGATGAAATTTATTTGCCAAATATCCCAGGAAAGAGCGATGTCAGACTGAAAATATCAAATAAACTCTCCCTGATAATGAAGTTTCTATCATGGTATTAATAATTAAAATGTGTAAACTATTTCTTAGAATATCCTATTTAATTTACTGTATAAAATGAGATTTTATATTGTTTAGATTGATAGTGATGTTCATTTAAATTATTCTTTGCTATTTCCATGCAGAGGAAATAATTAAAAAAACTTCAAATGCATTATCCTGTAACCACCCATGGTTTTATAATTAGTTCAGAAAAACTGAAGAGAACATAGCTAACATCCATATAAGATTCACTAAACTTTCTTTCATACTTTTGCTCAAGCATGTGTAATTTGTTATAGAAAGGATAATTTGTTTCTGAAACTATTTCTTAGAAAAAAATGAGAAGGAATAATTTTCTTGAAAGAGGTCCTGCAGATGTCAGTTAACTTCATGCATTTTCTCCCCTACTTTTGAGTTAATAGTGTATGCAGCTTCCACAAATGATCTCTCAAGTAATTAGGTGAAATGCATCCTTTTGGTGACTAAAAGCAAACACGGAAAGCTTCAGCTGTTAAGAAGAGGATAATAACCTAGGTTCTGAATTGGAAAACTTAAATAAATGTTTACCCTGTAATGATCTGGGTGCAATTGCCTAGCAGTATAAGTATCATTTCAATGCATTCTAACTATCATATGATTAAATAGTTAACAGTTTTAGATTAAAATCATGAAGCTACTCATCTCAGTTGGGAAAAGAGATTAGGACTTCAGTTTAAAAATGGTCATTGGCCTTATCCACACAAGTTTAACCTCGTGGGAAATTAATTCAAAATTTAGTATTATCAAAGGCCAGAGTTTGTTTTGTAGGAGATTTACCCTTTTGTTAGCTCTGCATTATTAGAGATAAAAGTCCTATCTCCTGACCCTAGCAAAGATACAAGAACAAGTAACGTCGTGCTAGTAATCATATTTCTGTTCAGATACTATCTCTGGGGCTTATGTTGTTTATGTCTAGCTCATTAGCGAAGGCAGTTTCAGCATTTACATACTGAAGTCTTATAATCTATAGATTTTCAAGATATAGTTTCAACTATCACAGCTTGTATATTGTACAGGAAATTTCCCGCAGAGCGTTTGGATTTTACTTACTCAAATGAGATTGAATCCTCCTTGTTGGATAAACGACAATGAGCATTTGTGCTACCAGTTGTGTTTACTTTGAGTTTTCTAAGATCTTCAGATTTCTAGTCTTTTACTTGCTTTTGTTTCTCAGTTGCTAAAATTGTTACATAATAGTAAATGTCAGTGCCCAAATAAGCATTCGAAACGTATTTTGAAACTTTTCTCATCCGTGGTTCTCTGCAGCGATTGGGGAACCTGAGAGTATAGACTGGTACAATCCTCAAGGAGAGAAGATCATTTCAACACAGAGGGTAGTGGTACAAAAGGAAGGCGTGAGGTCGCGATTAACCATCTACAACGCAAATATAGAAGATGCAGGGATATATCGCTGTCAAGCAACAGATGCCAAAGGACAGACCCAGGAAGCTACGGTAGTTTTGGAAATTTACCGTAAGTCGCATGTTTATGAGTTTTACTTGATTGCCATTGTGTATATAGAATTCAAACAAAATAAAATGTATTTGTATGATTTTTTAATTTATTTTTTAAGTTTCAATAGATTAAGCAGTACAAGGTCTGAGTTTTTATATTTGTTTTTTTTTTTTAAGTTTTTATTTTTTTTATTTTTACATATGCATGTGTTTATTACGTTTCCACTTTTTGCCTTCACAGAATTAAAAAGGCTTAAAATGTAATAACAATAACAATGTGTAAGATAAGGACTAGACACAAAGACCTTGGAAAGAAGGAATGAAGATAAATACATTCAGAATAGAAATCAGACAATTACTGCATCGAAATATTAAGCAATATTAATAATGCAAAGACAGTAACATTCATATTGTCAAATAAGAGCATGTCTATAGAATGCTTTTTGGTTTTTAATGGATGAATTTTATGGCAGTGAAGTCTGGGCTTTTTGCATATCCATCACTCGAAAAATGTAAAACTAACACTCCTTAAAAACTATGCGTTATACCATGTTCTAAGAGTTTTGTAAGTGTCAGTTCATTTATGTTCTCCCGCATCTTAGAATTGATAAGAGGTAGTAGGTGGCTATAAACATACATATGGAACCAACTTTTTTAGGTAAATAATATACATTTTTACAGCCACAGGGAAAACATAACATATATATTTTGGAAGGCAAGTTGTTAGCCTGGCTCATGCTTATAGCTTTTTAAACATTCATGTAGAAATAGGATATGAAAAGCCAAGCCATGATGTTCCCACGTAGGACTCCCTGTTACAGGACCAGGGCAGTTGCTTGGTGTATCATTGCCAGTGCTTTGTTTTGTTTTGTTTTCTTAATTTAGCCTTTTGTTTCTATTAGATTCTAACTTTTTCATGGCGTGTTTTCCTAATTAATGTTATTCATACAGTATCTTTTTCACAATAGAAAACAATTAAAGAAATAGATCATTTCATAGACACAGTGTTTAGAAAGTTATTTTATTATTTTAATGGATAAATTTTATGGTAATGAAGTTTTCATTACCATAAAATGTCTGGGCTTCATTACTATGAAAGGAAGATCATTACTCCAAAGCAAGAGCCCTGATATATATTTTTTGTGAAGATAAAAAAAAAAAAAATGTTTTGCAAGAATGCATTACTTTTGTGAAAATTTCTCCTAAAGCATAAATAGCCATGTTTATTCATTCAGTCATTCAACACCTTTATGAAGCATGTAACCAATACCTATAGATGCTAGGTGCACATGCTGTGGACTTTTATGGAAAAGAAATTCAATGAAAGTGGAGAGGTCAGGAATGTTGAAATGCAAAGAGATACAAGGGACTTTGGGAAGAAAAAAATCTGAATGAATTGAAGGGAAGATAAGTGCCCAGGCTGAGAACAAATAGAGAATGTTCAAGCAATATCAAAAGAGACAATTTGCCCAGATCACAATGACTAAAAAGAGAGGGATAAATTGAGATAAAAGTTGTAGGATGAACTCTGATTTATATAAAATGTAGGATGACACTGGAAAGTCTTTGACTTAGTCAGATGGGAAGTTTTGGGGGAGAGAAATTAGATTCTAGCTAAAATTTTTTAGGATCTGGATTTTCCTAATTATATAGCATCAATAAGCATAAAATCTAGAATATATTCGCTGGAGAAATAAGCAATACTATTTTATAATTTGGTTTACTCTCTTGATACAGAAAAACTCACTTTCAGGGAAGTGATATCGCCACAGGAATTCAAACAAGGAGAAGATGCAGAAGTTGTTTGCCGAGTGAGCAGTTCCCCTGCGCCTGCCGTCAGCTGGTTGTATCATAATGAGGAAGTCACCGCCATTTCCGACAGTTAGTATTTTGGTAACTCCCTAAGTTATATGTTCTAATAATATTGCAATTAAAAAAAAATACTGAATCTATGTGGAGGATCATAGAAACTGGAATTTATGACCCCAAACATCAAACAACTATTTTGAGGGCGGCACCTGTGACTCAAAGGAGTAGGGCACTGGCCCCTTATGCCAGAGGTGGTGAGTTCAAACCCAGCTCTACCCCAAAACCACAAAAAAGTTAAAAATAAAAATAAATAAAAACCTATTTTGAGAGCCTTAAACCTCTACAGGTTTGGCAAAGTAAAATACTATGGGACTCCAGGCCAAATTTCGCCTCTCTACCATTTCTTTTGTAAGTTATAATCAGAATATGGCCATACTTAATTGTTACATATTGTTTACGGCTGTTTTAGGGACAGAGTTGAACAGTTGAGACACAGATAGTTTGACCTACAAAGTCAACTGTAATTAATATCTGGAGGATTACAGAAAATTCTCTGACCCTTGCTCTAATTTCAGTGAAAAATGAATACTTATTAGCAATATTAAGTAAATAAAGGAAGAAATTCTGTAGCATTCAGATTTTGTATTGTAGAATATATACATGACCCCTTGTTCTCACTTGATGTAAATTTAAAACAATATCTGCATGAGTTACTCTTTATTAAACGAAGGCCATTCTTTTAAAGACATCTATATTCAGTAAGTATAACAGGAAATTACATATATATTATAGACAAAAACGTACATACATCATTCAAATTGTCTCCATGATTTTGATTTCGACTGAGCTAAAATTTCAGAATAATATGACATCTGAAATTGAAAGCATAATTTGCTTGCATTATACTCTTTTACCATTGTGCATAGGGAGCATTTTTCAAGGCACCTGCACTGCAGAGAGGTACAAAGTAATTGAATCTTTAAAAAACTTTCCATCTTAGATGATTCTGTTTTGTGTTTCCAAGGGATGTAACTTCTACAGCATAAAGGAGATAAATACAAGAGTTTCTATTTTTGAACATGTAGGAATAATGTACCATAACCATGTTCAATAGTCATTTTTTAAATGTTTTGAATGCATTTCTTATCTGGCATATCCATTACATCTCAGTTGTGTACTAAAACTGTTTCAATTATAATAAGTTAATGAGAGGCAACACTTTCCTTCCTCTTGTTTATTTTATTATAACTCTATTTTTCATTAATGAGTCACATGAATAAATTGTATGCATGTTTTCAGCTCTTTCCCCCTCAATAATAAAGAAACTATTTTATAGCAGGAAAATGGCAATGTCTGAAGATTTTCACAAGGTCAAATCTTAAGCTTCAAGTGTACATCTGGTTTCTTGGAAAGCATAATTACAAGAAGGTTTTGAAATGTATAGAACACAAGCTTCCAAGCAGAGCTTGGTGGTCAGATGTGGTGCTGATGGAGGAGTGATGCTCCCACACTATAGCTTGTGCACGTTTTCTAGGGATCCAGCATGGAATGGCGGAAGGCTGCGTTCCTTAGCCTTGACTTTGAACAACTTTTCTAAGTGTTCTGTACCTAAACCAGACTCTTCATCTGTATACAATAGATTATTACATTCATTTGAAACACTGATTTTGAGTAATAAATGAGAGATGAGACACATGACCATCAGTTCCCACGGGGATTGGTTCTAGGCCCACCTACAATACCAAAGTCTGCAGATGTAGAAGTCCCAGATAGAAAATAGCATAGTGTTTGCTTATAAGCCAGTAGACTTTAACTCATCTCTAACTTACTTAAAATACCATAACATAATGTGAATTTATGGACATAGTTGTTCTCCTATATTGTTTAGGGAATAATGATGGGATAAAAACTTACCACAATTTCAATACAAATGCAAAATTTTTAGAAAGTATTTTTCATCAGCAGTTGTTTGAATCCAAGAATGAGTAACTCGCAGATACAGAGGAACAGCTGTAGTTTGTTAAGTGAATGAATAAAACATGTGGTTATATGTCAGGTTCTCAGTAAATGACATTCTCGTTTCTTCTTATTGAGTGTTTAAATTTTGGAATCAGGTTTATCAAAATTATATGCATTCATGTTATATCTAGAACCACAAATATCTTTATTTAATCTATTTATATGTAATATAGTAGCATAAAATATTACACCAAAGGTGAATGGCAGGCAAAAATAAAAAATAAAAAAGGAAATAAAATAGTAATTATTTATTTTTTTTAATTTTATTAAATCATAATTGTGTGCATTAGTGCAATCATGGGGCACAATGTGCTGACTTCATATATGATCTGAAATATTTTCATAAAACTGTTTAACATAGCCTTCATGGCATTTTTTAATCACTATATGAAGACATTCATATTCTGTATTTAGTAAGTTCACCTGTACCCTTCTAAGATGCACCGTAGGTGTGATCTTAGCCCACATAACAAAATATGAAAACCAGAGAATACTCTTTTTTTAATTTTGTTTATTTATTTTGCGGGCTTGAACGCTCTACCCCTGGTATATGGGGCCTGCACCCTACTCCTTGAGCCACAGGTGCCGCCCCTATTTATTTCTTTATTTTGCTATAGTATTTAAAATATTCAAGTGAATTCTGAAGAAGGATATACTTTTTGACCTTGAAATATTGGAGGAAATTGCCACACAGACATTTTCAAACATTTTTTTTCTTTATAATGGATATGCAAGTAGTAATATTTTTCATAGTATTACACCTTATTTAGTAAGGCTAATGGCATAATATTAGGTTTAAAACTATCAAAGGAATGTGGGCATTTAGAATAATGTTATGGATTCTAATATCTTTCTATTGTCGTAATGTGATATGAAAGTAAAGTTTAGAAGTTCCATGTGCTTGCAATAAAGGCTTGAAAATATTCATTTTTTTAGCTATGCTTTTGATGATAGTTGTGTGGCAGATATTCAGAATTAAAATTCCTACAGAAAATAAATGGAGATTTTCCATGTCGATCCAAACATTTAGGGAGTAAAGTTGACATTTAGTAATAAAAATTGAATATCCTGGGTGGTGCCTATTGCTTAGTGAGGAGGGCGCTGGCCCCATATGCCAAGGGTGGCAAGTTCAAATCCAGCCCTGGCCAAATTGCAATAAAAAAATAGCCGAGTATTGTGGTACCCTGTGGTACTAGCTACTTGGGAGGCTGAGGCAAGAGAATCACCTAAACCCAAGAGCTGGAAGTTGCTGTGAGCTGTGACACTACAGCACTCTACAGAGGAAAACATAGTAAGACTCTGTCTCTAAAAAAAGAAAATTGAATATCAGACTTTCAGTGTCATTCTGATGGAAGGATATGCTGTTTGTTAAGTTAATTTCATTAATGTTTCATTCAGTGCCTAACTGATGTGCATAGCATGTGTCCTATAAAGATGTAAAATTATTATGTACTCATAATAATTAAAAATACAAAAATAAAAGAGCAAAAACACATGATTTTGTGCAAACCTTAAGGTGAACTACAGATGAAATTACTTTGTTCAACAGAATTTTACTGTAATCTATTATGTGTATAAAAGAGTCATTAAACAGTTATTGAATACCTAGTATGCTAGATGTTGGTAATTCATGGTTAACAAAATAAACAGGCATATTACTTTCAAATTACTAATAGTCTAGAAGGAAAGATCCCTGATATATAAGTCAGTGAAAACAAAATACTTGAATCTATAATAATGAAAGTATAGTAAATAGAGTATGTTAAAGAAAGAACAGCTAAACAGGTTAGCCAAGATAGTGTCAAAAATGCCTGTTAGGAGGAAAAAAAAATGCCTTTGTTCTTTATTCATCAAAGTTTATCTTATTAATGAAAATGATGGTTTGCTATTTCCTCCCCCCCTTTTAAAAAATTTAGCATTAATATGAGGATACATGTGATTAGGCTACATTGCTTTCATTTGTAAGGTAAAAAATTACCTTTAAATGAATAGAAATAAAGATTAGCCAAGGAAAGGGTGGTGGCGATTTTTTAGGAAGAGAAAAAATGGCCTGGGGATGAAATATACCATGGAAGGCACATTCCAGAAACTGGAATAAGTGTATTCTAGTTAAAAATTATGGATAAGTACAATTTGAATACTTACACTAGTGGGTAGGTAGAACTAATAAAGGACTAATAAGAAAGGAAGCTGGAAAAGAAATAGATCCTTGACATCTGCTAAAGAGGTTGGAATTTATTGAAAAGGGAGAATCATTGAAGGGTTTTAATCAAGGCAGTGACATCACTGGAGAAGGTTCTAAGTATGTTAATAAAGGGAATGAATTGGGTAGGAGGTAAAGCAAAACTTTAGACATTGAAAAGAGTGCAGAGCCTCCCTCAGATTAGTTTGAGGGAGAAGACTTAGATTAAGTAAAGATACAGGGAAATGATAGGCCATGGGGTTTGACTGGATCTGGAGAACGAGGAAGGTGAAGGTGGCAGGGGTGGCTCCTGGAATATGCTTCACACACAGAGTTCTATGACTTGCATCCTTTTTCTCAGACAACCAATTCCATGTAAGGCACGTGAATACAAGACTGGAGAATGCCAGAGGAGAAATTTCAGGTGGAGATAGTGAGCCAAACTTTCAACATACTGACGTTGACGTAATCACGACCCTTCGTAGTAGGGACACCTGGCATTCTTTTAAACAGCTAGGGAACTCCCTGGCATGATCTGGTCTGAAGAAAATTGTGTGTCATTAAGATAGAGATGATAGTAAATGAAATTACAAGGGTAAATGAGCCAACCATTGACTGGGTGTAAAATAAAAGAAAAAAAAGACTTGGAAATAACTAAGTTAAAGAAGCTTAAAGCAGGTGCCTTATTGAGTGTTAGTCTATTCCATTTAATTTTTCTCACTTTGATAATGAAACTGGATTTCTTACAACCAAGAAAAACAGAGAATCTGTAATGTGGGACTGGCTGAAGCAGTGCTTTCTTCAGATGTTTCCTGGAAGGGTATATTAGTGATGTGCTGTTTTTGGATATTTTGCTAATAACAGTCCCTGGGATTTACACACACATTTGGTATTAGACACACAATTTTCACATAATTTGATTTCTATGTGGAAAGAAATTTTTGTACACATAAATACACATAATGGCGTGCATTTAGAGTGAGCACGTAGTTACCGTTTTCCTAATGCAATACTGGTTTTCTCACAGTAGATATAATGCATTAAAATCACCACTTGAAATAAAATATTCAGTTAGAAAATATGACACTTTATTCCCATCCAAACTCTGTATTATGCAATTATAATGATTTCTCTTTTATATCAAGAAGTGCCTGCCTGATTGAAATGCTTCCCTGTATTCTTTTTTCTTTTTTTTTTAAATTAAATCATAGCTGTGTACATTAATGCAATTATGGGGTACAACGGGCTGATTTTATATATAATCTGAAATACTTTCATCAAACTGTTTAACATACCCGTCACGACACCCTCTTAGTTATTGTGTTAAGACATTTATATTCTACATTTAGTAAATTTCACAGGTACCCTTGAAAGATGGGTAAGATGCACCATAGGTGTGGTCCCACCAAAAAAGTATCCAATGTACTCATCCCTACTATGAAACCAATGTATAGCTATCATATGAAAGCTATAACCCAATTATAGCCCGAGGGAATGTATTATTTTTTCTAATTCAAATAAAATATAACCACTAGGAATATTATAGCTGAAAGATTATATGTATTTTAACAAGTTAGAAAATGTAATATTATAATGATCTTAGTATGTTTAAGTGTGTCTTTCCTAATTTTTAACTTTTTCATTTATAATTCCTTCTCATTTTAATTTTCTGCCACACAATTAAACATAAGATCTTTTTTTTCTTGTTGAGACAGAGTCTTACTATGTCACTCTCAGTAGAGAGCTGATGAATCACAGCTCACAGCAACCTCAAAGTCTTGGGCTCAAGCGATTCTCTTGCTTCGGGCTCCTAAGTAGCTGGGACTACTGGCACCCACCAAAATGCCTGGCTATTTTTTTTGTTGTTGTTGCAGTTCTCATTGCTGTTTAGCTGGCCCAGGCTGGGTTCAAACCCGCCACCCTCAGCTTATGTGGTTGGCACCTTAACCACTGTGATACGGGAGCCGAGCCCAGAGGATCTTTTAATAAGTTTGAAACATGAATTCCTAGGACCTCTAAGTTACTACAAGACTACTTGTGAGTTATAGTTTGAAATTTCTTGGGGATTATTTTTTTAACCTCATTCTTTCCTTTGGTGAGGGAATTTCATATTTGTTCTTTAATTTACCAGAAGAAAAGGATCTACGTAAAGATTTTTTAGTCTCTCTCCTTAGGGTTGGGAAAGAGAAGAAATAAACATTACAGAAAATTCATACCTCCTGAGTTGAAAATCACATGGCTATAGGTCTGTGATTATATTTTCTCTCTGCGAGCCCCTGAAGCTGCCCACTTTCACTATTAGTTCTCTCTTACATAACAGCTAACCACTTGCTTGCTTGTCTTAATGGATGTCTAGAGCCTGATATCTGTTTTGTTATGTCAAGCTCAAATTTCTCCCCTCCCACCAACAAATTTCCAAAGCTGATTAACCCCAGAATCCTTGTGGCTTACTACCATAGTTTGTTACTCATGGAAATTCCAATTGGCAGCGAGGGTAAAAGCAGGATTCTGTCTCACAGGACCCTCAGTGATCCAGGCTGATGGAGGCTCTTCTTTTTGCACATGAGAATTCAGTGATATTCCCAACCTCCCCATTCAGCCAGCAGACAGGGGAAGAGCAGGAAACATTGATAGGTCCAGAGAGTAACTTATAGATTGTAGATACCTTAGGGGCAATAGACCACAAAATAATGTCATTCATACCTAAGTATAAACATTGCCCAAAGAGGTGGAGGCGTATTCATTGATGTAACTCAAATATGGTATCTACCAATGGATGATGGTCAATGAGATAAATGGTGTTTTAATTAATTAAATTTAAGGCTTTGCCTTTAAAACTTATTTCAAAATAGGACTAGATGTGAAAATATTCATTAACTGATAAGAGAAAAATTTTAGCACTAAAAGAAAATAATGATTATAAAATGAGGCCAGACATGGAAAGTAATGCCAGACTGAAATGCTGCTTACCCATCTCAGAATATTTTAGCATATTACTTTAAGAAATAATTTAATCCACATTCTATACTGGGTTTGTTGTGCAGGTATGCATGTGCAAACACATGCTCATTCACATAAAACGGAATATTTAAGTAAAATTAAAGAAGCTTATGCAACTTAGTCCTAAAACAGATTATCAAATTAGCCCCGCACCCAAAATCCCTTAAATAAATTTGAGATATCACGCTTTTTATGTCCTTTATGTGACTTGAATGTTATTGTGTCATTTATTTGCCTCCTCAGTATGAAAAATTATTAGTTTAATTATTGTGTGAGGAAGAATATTTAATAATTTTTCTAACCAAAATTGCTACATATTTGCAGTCACAAGTTTTCCTGTCTGCAATATCTAATCTCTTCGCATTGTTCTTTTACGTGTCATTTCTGCATGCAGAGTACCCAGGGGAAAACAACAGCCTAAACATTTTTATGTGGATATAAAGTCTTGAATGTATTTGGGGGGAAAAAAAAAAAGGTATAACAAAGCAGCGTGGAGTGGCAAAATTGAAGTCATGAAATTACATTTTACTTTCAAATTTGAATTTGTTTGCTGATGAAAAGTTTGATAGTGTCAGACAGTGCCATATTTTAACTTCTAGCCATTTAGAGCACACTGGACTCAGGCTTCAATTACTGATATCATTTTCTCCCCTTTGCTTACTTTCCAGATCGGTTTGCTATGTTAGCAAACAATAATCTGCAGATTCTCAACATCAATAAAAGTGATGAAGGCATATACAGGTGTGAAGGAAGAGTGGAAGCCAGGGGAGAAATTGACTTTCGTGATATCATTGTTATTGTTAACGGTAAGCAGCAAATCATTTGCACATATAGTATATTTCATTTTATGTTTCTTTTTATCAACATGATTATGAAATGAGCACCATGTATACTCGTAACAGAAGAGTTCCCTGCCTGACCTCTTCAGTACCTGGAAGAAATCTCTCTACTTCAGTTCTGGCAATCTGTTTCATTGTATCATCCGTCCAGGCAATATCCATGACTTCTGACTTATTTTACCTTGTTATCTTCACAACACTTTTTTTTTTCTTTTTCTTTTTTTTTTTTTTAATAATTTTATTGAATCATAATTATGCACAAGTCTATAAGGGAGTCATTTCCTTTTTACTAGATTCATAGGTGTTCAAAGTCTAATAAACGTCATAAGATATCACACTAAATTCTACTTTTAAATTATAATAATTACTTGTCACATAAATCATTTGATAATCTTTGCATTTTTCTCAGATTTAATAATCAAGATCATTTTCCACTATTAGTGGACTTTAAACCAGGTTTTTGAAATCATGATGACCTCTCTTCAGCCAAACTTTTCCTACTATACTTTCTGCTTGTGTTAACATGGCCTTCTATAAAACTGAAAGATACTAAAGTTATCTTAGATGCTTTTGGGTGAGTTATTAGGCTATCTAGATGTACCCATTGTATTTTTTGACATATGTTAAGCACAGTCTATTTTCTCTATCACTAGGTCTTCCATGAGAGTGTTGTCTTTCTAATTTTTTTCTTGCATTGTTACAACTTGGTTTCTCCACTCTTAATCTCACAATTCCACCATCTTCACTGCCAGACATTCAAACATGATTATTCTTCAATGCTTCTCATTACCTTCAAAATGTTTCATGACTTAGGAGGACTTCTCTGTTTGCCCCCTTCATTAAATGTGGTGGTTTAACCCATAGAGAAACCTGGTCCTTCAAGGAGACCCACCATTTTTCAGCAGCTTTTTATGGCAGCAGGTGCCATAGTCATTAGAGACTTAGGCCTCCACTCTCAGCGCATGAAGGATAAGTTTAAATATGAATGTGTTTGTTCATATCTATAACCATATGCATCTCTTATCTCATTCTGTAGTATATACAGTAAAAAGAAAACATACAGTGGCCATTGAGATTGTTAATTATTGACTTCCATGGCTACCACATTTTGTTTTCAAAAGGATTTACAGTTGCATATGCAAGTGTATTTCATCATGAGCAAGTCTTTGTGTTCACTATTTTTTATGATAATGGAGATTATAATATAAATTAATATATGTAGATTCCTTTGAGAAGTTTTTTTTAAGGAAGTAATATATTTACTATGCCATGCTATTATATATACATAGGTGGATGTAATGAAATATTTTTTTAAACTAAAACATGAATTTGAGTATATTAATACAGAAGTCCGGCATAGTCTCCCTTTGTTATCCATTCTGGTAGTGGGAATTCTTCTTGAGTACCTTCTTTAATGTACTTACAGTGTGTTCTAATCTATTTCCATGCTATGATATACATATGTGTTTGTCACTTATTATTATGTTCATTTTAATGCAGGATTATTCAGGTATAAAATATTCCAGTTAACAAAGTTTAGATCTTGGGCGGCTCCTGTGGCTCAGCGAGTAGGGCACCGGCCCCATATACCGAAGGTGGCAGGTTCAAGCCCAGCCTCAGCTGAACTGCAAAACAAAAATCAGCCTTGTGCTGTGGCAGGCACCTGTAGTCCCAGCTACTCGGGAGGCCGAGGCAAGAGAATCGCCTAAGCCCCGGAGCTGGAGGTTGCTGTGAGCAGTGTGATGCCATGGCCCTCTACCCAGGGTGATAAAGTGAGAATCTGTCTCTATAAACAAACAAACAAACAAACAAACAAAAAACATAGTTTAGATCTTCAAGTTTATCATGTTCTGCATTAAAACTGCAACATTTAGTTCTGTATTTCTCTAGTTCGGTGTCCATAATGATATAAATACTAGATTTTTACTTTGTCCCACTCACATCAATCATGCAGATAACGTCCTAATTTGTCTCTGTCAAGCTGGTCCCCCTCCACACCCCACTTTCCTCTAACAGAATCCACCACCGATCCTACTATGATCTCCTGTGCTCGAACTATGGTAATTAGTTGTATTTTTCCTTATGGTTACCACCTCTTATACCTGAGGATACCCAGCACCTCTTCTCTCTAAGTTAACGGTGTTCACAAAATCAACATCAATTGATTTTCCTTCTGGGTGATACAGTTGGAGCTTGTTGAGGGAATGCTTTGACCATTGTCATCAGACAGCTATGCTCCCCTTTCATAGACTGCCTTGATTTCAACAAGAAAAATCATTCTATTTCAGTATTATTGACTCTTACCCTGCTTGCCGGCTCCTTTTAAATCTTGAGCTTCTCTGAAACCTTTTCCTTATTATGTCTCTCTTATAAAATCTCTTGAAAGTATTTCAGTGAAAAGTTTGAGGATACAAACAGTAACAATAAAGGCACTGTTTTTATCTGTATGTACATCTTTCTTCAGTTATAAAATTTGACTCATGTTCTGTGCCCTTCCTCTCAATTTATATTCCAATCCTTCTCATCTTAATTGCTACTAATTTTGATCTTTATTTATTTTGCCTTTTCCTTAGTCCCTTTTCTTTCATTTCCTTCTCCCTTGAGTTTACTGATGTCCTGACCAAATGCTTCAGTCAAATATTTATTCACATGCATTGATTCCTTGTCAAATTTTGACTCTGGAATAGGCTTTGCTATTTATTCCATTGCTTGCTCTTTGCAAACTTTTTTCTGCACCAGTTCATACTCTTTTGTTTCAACAATTAGTTGAAAGATAAACCTTGCTAGGTTCCTGTGTGGTACCAGCCATACTAAATGTTAAGGATTATTTTTTAACTTACTTTTAACTCCTCCGTGACTTTTTTAAAGGTATTTTTAATGTTTGATATCATTTTTCACATAAACCTCTTCCTTTCACTTAAAGAAGTTTATGCACCACTATGTCATGTGAAATATGATGCTTTCAATGGAAGGATTTTGCATCCCCATCCAGTAAATTACATGACATTGACATACTCTGGCCAATGACATCTAAGCAAGCATAAAACATGCCGCAGCTGAAATCAGGATTTAAGAAATGTCAAGTTTTCTTTTTCTTTCTTTCTTTCTTTTTTTTTTTTTTTTTTGAGACAGAGTCTCACTATGTCGCCCTTGGTAGAATGCCGTGGCATCATAGTTCACAGCAACCTCAAACTCTTGGGCTTAAGCAATTCTCTTGTGTCAGCCTCCCAAGTAGCTGGGACTACAGGTGCCTGCCACAATGCCTGGCTCTTTGATTTTTTTGGTTGTAGTTATCATTGTTTCGCTGGCCCGGGCTGGATTGGAACCCAACAGCTCCAGTGTATGTTGCTGGTGCCCTAGCCGCTGAACTACAAACGCTGATCCAATGTTTTACTGACACGTTCTTTTCTTCTACCATGAAATTAACATGCCCCAGACAGAGGTTTCTGTTTCATCCTGGGCCTCATAGTGAGTACAAGAGGAACAGAGGCATAGTTGATCTTTAGGTGCAGACATATAAGATGACATGAAATAAACCATAACTGTTATGCTCTGAGATTTTTAAAGATGTTATCACAAAAAATAAAATAAAATAAAATAAAATAACACAAATGCAATGCAAATTGTTTTCTCCTTAAGAAATCCATTGAAACATTATTTGACCTAGCCATACTTCTGAAATTACCTGCCTGAGTGTCCCTGGGACATCTTATACTCTCACTTTCACCCGGTCATTTATCAAAAATGTTTATCAGGGTGGCACCTGTGGCTCAAAGGAGTAGAGCGCCGGCCCCATATGCTAGAGGTGGTGGTTCAAACCCACCCTTGGCCAAAAACTGCAAAAAAAAAAAAAAAAGAGAGAGAGAGAGAGAGAAAGAGAAAGAAAAAACTGTTTATCACCTTCTGAAGATATTTAAAATTTAACCGAATTTTTTTTAACTATTATTTCAAAATTAATTTATGTTGCATTAATATGTTCATTCCACACATATAAGCAAAGTGCTGGTGATGTGTTTTATACTAAGTTATGCATATGCTTAAACTAATAGCAGGTCTAGCACAGTGTCTTTTCCCTTATAAGATTTATAGTTTTATCTCAATAATGAAAATAATCCACTTTACTAAAGTACTTTATTGTTTATGGAGCAGCCAGATTCACGAGCATAGAGTAAGTGCAGTTTTTATAGACATTCACAGACTGTCTCATGATACAAAGGAATACATCACACAGCTCAAGAGAGGAGAGTTCCTTTGTATTTGGGAACTAGAAGAGAGGAAATATATTGTAGACATAACCACATCTGTAAGACAAAAAGAGTATGGAATGTAAAAAGTATCTAGTTTTCAGTATTTTTAGGAGAGACGGATGAATGTAATGATGGTGTGAATTGACTTGGAGATTAGGTGCAGTTGAAAAGCAGCTTGGGGCAGATGGTGGAGGTGTGTGTACTTGACCCCAAACCTCATTTTCTATGATCTTCTTCAAGAAGCAAGTCTCCTGGAAAGGAAGGATATCAGTAGGTAGATAGAGTGAGTTCAGGAGAGAGATAACTTAGGCTTGGGCTGAAGAAGAGGGAGGTACATAATGAGGTCATATTTGAAACAAAGTCACGTGTTAGACCTGTGTCACTAAGGCAAGAAGAATGCAGTATAATTTCAAGCCTTCCAGTGGAGATCTGAGGTCTTCCAGTGTAGCAAAAGCAAGGAAAGTTGACCCCTACCACGTGAACAAAAAGAATTTGCTGAATTTGACCATTCTGAAGTCGCAGGAGGCGTAATGTGAACACTGATACTTTAGGAGGCATTTAGTAGGCTGGGTAAACTTCTGATTAAAATAAATTGAAAAATAATATATACATACGTTCATTCAAAAATGAAGTAGAGAAAGTAGAGATTTATTAACTCAGATTGTTAAAATTAATTATTAGATGGGAAACATTACAAAGTTGAGTTAGTCTACAGGACATGGTTGGAATTTTAAGACATTTTAAATAAATCTTTACATTGAACATAAGGATATATTTTCTTTCGAAACTCATGGAAATTATAAAAAAATTCAGTTTTTTTGATAATTTGAGAGAAATCCTACATAACATCAACATTTGATTTTCAGTTAGCTGATTTTCTTCACCTAGGAAATGTCAGTGCTTTCTTGATACTTCTCAAACATTTTTCTATATTTTGTAATGTGCTTATATCTGCTTTTTCTTGGATCTTCAAGTAAACTTTTCAACTACGTAAAGCCTTTCCATCCACTAACCTCCCCGTGACTGCCTTCCATTTATGACCCATTATGCCGTGCCGGACATTGAGATACTATTTGACATCTTTCAAGAGCCTATCCACACAGACGCTTACTGAATTGGCTAGCCATCTTTCCTGCAAATTCTTGAACTCTTTTAACTAGATAATTACATCATAAGTATACACACGCTTGCTTCTTTCTACACACATCAAGAATATGCCTTTTAGAAGAGGATCAAAGGTGTCCCTCTTGTTTTAACCCCTGTACCTCCTCCCACCATTTGATTCCTGGCCCTTACTTACATAAATATGCTCCATACTACGTAGAAAAAGGTCATATGGATGAAAGGTCTGGAAATAACCTTTAAATTTCAAATAGAGTCATTAGAGAGTTATTCTTATAACATGTTCTTCTCAGGTAAAAATGATTCATTAGCTTTTGAGTTTTTTTATAAATTTGTGAAAAAAGATCCACTAACTGCATGTTTAAATTTGGGGTAGTGGAGGCAGGAACAATTGGGATTGGATAAAATCACTTAGTACAATTTTGAAGCAATTGTGTCTTTGGTCTTCCTTTGAACATTAAAATCAGCAGTGGGTGGGCGGCTCCTGTGGCTCAGCGAGTAGGGCGCCGGCCCTATATACCGAAGGTGGCGGGTTCAAGCCTGGCCTCGGCCGAACTGCAAAAAACAAAAAAATAGCCGGGCGCTGTGGCGGGCGCCTGTAGTCCCAGCTACTAGGGAGGCTGAGGCAAGAGAATCGCTTAAGCCCAAGAGCTGGAGGTTGCTGTGAGCAG